>LPNX010736576.1:0-31769 GCA_001517045.1 Pseudotsuga menziesii
ACTTGCACATGGTGGGACTCATGGACTAGGCAAATAAGACAAAATAAATGAAATAATGTCTAAGTGGGTAAATACTATGGGTTGATTATTCTAACATCAGGATGCAGTGGCCGTCCCTGGAGTTCAACACCCTTTACCTAAACATCCTGAGAAATTACTGCCTAAGTTCAACCCTGAGTTGAAAGAGCTAGCAGAAGATCATGTCAAGAAGTTTATGTTGGCAGTTCGACTCTTGGATGTGGAACATGAAGATGTGGTTTGTCGGCTTTTCCCTTGTACATTTGAGGGAAAAGCATCGACATGGTATTTTTCACTTACAGCTGGTTCCATTACTAGCTAGAATGAATTTGATCTTGCATTTATAAACAAGTTTGGAGATGACAAGACTCCTACTATTCTAGTCTCAGAATTGTCTAGAATTCGCGTGGAACCCAAAGAAAAGGTCAAAGATTTTAACCAGCGTTTTCTAACTTTAAGAAACAGGATTCCTGCTACCTCAAGGCCGACTGAGGACGTTACTGTTGAATTTTACACTTCATTTTTGCCTAGAAAAATAGCCATGTTTGTCAGGCAAAAAGCCAAACTTACCCTCGCTGAAAACTTTGAAGAAGCAATTAAAGTCGAAAAGGATGCGAATGCCACAAAGGCAAATCCCAGAGTAGATAACGATTCAGCATCTTCTTCTTGGAAGAAGACTGACAGTCCTGCCAAAAGCTCTGACAAAAAGGGCCAAGATGCCTTAGATCTTGACAGTTTACAAAGAGTCATTAAAAAACTGTCTAATGAAATCATAGATATAAAAAAAGGTACTTCTGAAAATACCACAAACAAAGAACCACCTAAACAGTTTTTCAGAAAACCTTTTCAAAATTCAGCTGCGAAACAAACTCCACCCTCTGAAGCTAACATCGTTGAGGAACTTAACAACTTCCTCAAATCAATATTTTCAGATCTAGAAACATCTACTGAAAATGAAACTCAGTCTTCCGGATAGAGTTCTCAAGATAACCAAAAAACAGATGATGGAAATGACAATAAACCACCTCATGTCATCAGTCATTTCTGGGACACCTCAGAATTAACTGATGACGAAGACGTGGCTGTTGTCAATGTAAATCAGCATCAGTACAACACCAGAAGTAAAAAAGACCAGCCCCCAGGTGAACCTGCTACAACTGCTACAGATAATAGTTCAGCTGTCAAAGATAAAGATCATCCTGCAAATAGTAAATCGGCACATTCCCTTGAGTTAGAATACGACTTGATCGAAGACTTAAAGAAAATCAGAGCCAATATCTCCCTATATGAACTCATAAAGATACCTGTGATTCAAGATAAAATGGTGCAAGGAGTTTGCCCAAGCAAATATGGTAAGATTCCTTCCAATCAAAATAGTTCTACCATCAATAAGGATAACTCAAAAAAGGCTTCAATTAATGCATCATCCATAGGAAAGAAGTCTGATTCTTCAACTCCACCCTTTTTACTTACATTTGAAATATTTAATCGTAAAGTGCATAACTGTATGATAGACTCAGGGGCCTCCAAGAATGTGATGCCTTACTCTGTATGTAAAAAACTTAATGCTGTCCCTGAACCATGTGATACAAGTATTGTACAGCTTGATCGTTCAAATCTAAAAGTAATAGGTAAGTTGAAGCAGGTGTTGATAAGAATGGCTTCGAATCCTCAAGTTCACTTTATCATCGATATTATTGTTGCTGACATCCCTGAAGCATATGGTTTGTTTCTTAGTAGGGATTGGTCACAAAAAATCGATGGATATTTTGTGACAGACTGGTCACACTTGTGGATATCTCACAAAGGTCACCCGAATAAAATCAGAATCGATCGAGAACGGTATATGAAGCATACCGTCACTGAAATTGATGACTCAAATGAACCAATCTTGTTCACTGATACCATAATGGGTAACTACATGGTTGACTCATTTTTTGGGAACTGGGAAGCTGAAATTTCAGAAATTCCAGATTCAAATCAGCAGTCTGAAATTTTCCATTTTACACAAGTCCTAGCTGAAATTCTAGTTCCAGATACGCCACATTTAGATCTCAATGACGGTTTTTGGTCTCTTTACTTTGACGGTTCCAAGTCAAAAGAAGGAGCTGGTGCAGGATGCTTGCTTATAGATCCTTATGGGAAAAGGTATTTTATTGCTTGTAGATTAGAATTCGATTGCACCAATAACATCGCTGAATATGAAGCCCTCATTCAAGGGCTGAAGAAAGTGATTGACTTGGGAGCCAAAGCCTTAGTAGTCTTAGGAGATTCTGAGATTATTGTTCGTCAGGTACGTAATACAATACACTACATAGCTAGACACTTGAGAAATTATCAGGCCGAGGTATGGAATTTACTATTAGCATTTGAAGCATTTAACATAAGTTCCATCCCTCGTTATCTAAATCAGGAAGCTGATCTTTTAGCTAATGTTGCTTCAAGATTGATTCCATCTGAAGGAATCCTTACTGATGCTTTCTCGGTTGAATTGTTGTTCAGACCTTCTATACCTGACAACATAGAAAATTGGAGAGTCTTCAATGACGACCAGTAGTTGATCAATTTTCTGACTTTTAAAGATACTTTTAAGGATGCGGTTTTGGATGAGATGACTCACGATGAGGATCTACACAATTTTGCGGTAATCCATAAGCCTTGTTCAATTCAGGAATCTCTCGATCAAGTTAGTGCTCTTCCTAGGTCAGTAATCAAACTTGAGAAATTCTATGACTTAAAGGATAAATTTAAAGCTGCAAGGAATTGTAAAACTAAAAGCTCCATCATGCAATCTGACATTGTCAATCTAGGAACTGAGCAAAACCCTCAATGTGTAAATCTGGGTAGTACATGTATTGCCCAGGAAAAAACAGCCTTCATTAAACTCTTCAATGAGTTTAAAGACATATTTGCATGGACATATGATGACCTGAAAACATTCGACCCTAATATCATGCAACATGTCATTCCTATGAAACCGGAGGCTAAGCCTTTTCAACAAAAATTGAGGAAAATGCACCCCAGCCTAGAACCAGCTGTCAAGAAGGAGCTAAATAAACTCCTTGCTGCTAGAATAATTTTCCCGGTTCGGCATGCACAATGGGTAGCAAATCTTGTACCCGTGAGGAAGAAAAATGGTGACATCAGGTTATGTGTTGACTTCCGAAACCTGAATAAGGTTTCTGATAAGGACAATTATCCTGTTCCTCCAATGGAGAAAATTTTGCAACAGGTCTCCGGATCTGAAATGTTTTCACTACTAGATGGTTTTTCAGGATACAACCAAGTGTTGGTATCCAAAGCTGACCAGTTGAAAACAACTTTTAGGACTCCATGGGGAACCAATGCATATAGGAAGATGCCATTCGGTCTTATAAATGTCAGAGAAACATTACAAAGGGCAATGGATATCGCCTTTAGAGGTCTGATTGGTAAGTTTGTTGTTATTTATCTTGATGATGTTACCGTCTTTTCAAAAAACAGGACTGATCATTTAACTCATCTCAGAAGAGTCTTCGAGCGTTGCAGGAAGTATGGGATTTCTTTAAATCCTAAGAAATCTATTTTTTCATTCACAGAAGGTAAGTTGTTGGGTTTTGTTGTTTCTAAACAAGGCATCAATATTGAACTAGAACGTACCCATGCTATATCACAGATTTCGATGCCTCACTCAAAAAAGTCTATGCAGTCGTTTCTTGGAAAGATAAATTTTGTTTCTAGATTTATTCCTGGGTTTACGGAAATTGTTCGGCCGCTTCAGAAAATGATAAAAAAGGATGCTGATTTTAAATGGAACACTAATGAGAAGCAATATTTTCATGACATCTCAAAAGTTGTTGCTGAAGCTCCCACTCTAACTAGCCCAGATTTTTCCAAACCTTTCATTTTGTATACGTTTGCTTCTGATTCTTCTTATGCTGCTGTTCTAACACAGAAAAACCAGGAAAATAATGAAGCTCCTATCGCTTTTACGAGTTCTGGTCTCAACGGTGCAGAATTAAATTACCCAGAAGTAGACAAGCAAGCTTTCACTGTTTTCAAATCTGTTAAACATTTCAGGCCTTACTTACTGAAGTCCCACACCAAAGTCGTTGTACCATATTCTGCAGTTAGAAATATCTTGGTACAGAAGGATCTTGGTGAAAAAAGAGCACATTGGGTCACAACACTTCAGGAATACGACTTGGAAATAAAACCTTTAAAGATTGTCAGGGGACAAGGACTTTGCAAGCTAGCAGCTGGGTCTGCGGACAATTCTGAACCTGATCTGCACTTCTTTAGCGAACCTTCTTTATTTGAAAGGGAAGTTTTTCCGATCTCCACTCCTCCTGATTCTTGGTATGGCGATATTAAGTTCTTCTTATTGCATGGGACCGCCCCTGAACATTTAGACCCATGTCATAAGAGGGCTTTAAGATTGAAATCTGCACCTTATCAGCTTATTGATAATATTTTGTTTAGAAAGAATTTCGAAGGATTTCTCCTTCGTTGTCTAGAAGGACATGAGGCTGATAATGTGTTATCTCAACTACATGCAGGACCAGCTGGAGGACACTTCAGCGCAGAAACTACTTCCCATAAGATACTTAAAGCTGGGTACTACTAGCCCATGTTGTTCAAAGACACATATTCCTTCGCCAGAAAGTGCCAAGAGTGTCAGAGAGTAGGATGTAGACTGAAGAAGGCAGCGTTACCCCTCCAGCCGGTTATTATCGAAGTCCCATTTCAGCAATGGGGTCTGGATATTGTTGGCCCAATCACACCATCCTCTTCACAACAACATAAATACATTCTAACAGCCATAGACTACTTCACTAGATGGGTTGAAGCCATCCCTTTGAGGGTAGTCAATTCAGAACACGTGATATCTTTCCTTGATTCTTTTATTATTACCAGATTCGGTGTTCCAGAATCTTTAATATTTGACAATGCAACTTATTTTTCCTCTGCAAAATTAACTGAGTATGCATTGGATAGGGGTATAAAGTTGAAATATTCAGCTAATTATTACCCTTAGGGTAATGGGTTAGCAGAATCCTCTAATAAAAATCTGATCAAGATTCTGAAACGTACTGTGGCTAACCATCATAGGAATTGGCATACTACTTTGTCAAATGCTTTTTGGGATGACAGGGTAACTCCCAAAGCTGCTATAGGAAATTCTCCCTTTTTCCTAGTTTATGGCAAGGAAGCCATCTTTCCTCCTCACCTGTTCTTACCCTCTTTACAGCTTGCCCAGTCAGTACAGGAGGTACCATGTTCTGCCATGGAGAATCGAATTAACACCTTGCAGAAACTAGAGGAAGATAGGGAGTTGGCTAGAAAAAAATTTGAAAAACACCAGCAGACTGTGAAGCGTTGGTTTGACCTCAAAAATTCAGTCAGTCGGGATTTGGAAGTAGGTGACTTATTCCTGAAATGGGACAAGGAACACGAAGATAAAGGAAAACACACAAAGTTCCAATGCTTGTGGCTAGGGGCATTTATTATTACAGAAAAACTTGGTCCTAGCACTTTCAGGTTACAAACATTGGAAGGTGACATTGACAGCCTTCCAGTAAATGGTCACCTAATTAAGAGATATTTTTGTTGATCCCTCTCAAGGGATCATCCTGTATATACCTATGTGGTGTGTTTGCTTGATGCATTTTTCGTTGTCCTTTTGATTTATTTGTTGTTTTGTTTGTGTGTTATGAACCTGGTAAATTCATCAAACCTCGAACTGATGGCTCATTTTAAGTTCTGTTATTTATCTGTAAGTTGTGCATGAAGACATTATTATCCTGGAAAATGTCATTCTGTTTTGCTTCTTGAACAGAGAATGGTGTCACTAGTACATGTGATCAATTTTGCCACGGTAAAAATGTGGCAATATCCACAGAAAAGCGTGGATATTGCCACGTCTAAGTTTTTTTTTTCCCGTGGCAACTATTACGTCGCAATAGCGACGACCCGTTAATTGTGTGGCAAGAGCGACGGGAATACGTCGCAATTGCGACGGCCCTTCCTAGAATGAAAAAGACAAACCCCAATACCAGCGACGGTCAGACGTCGCTATATCGACGAAAAGACGTCGCTATATCAGTGGCAAGACGTCACAAAGTTCCACGGAAAGCCGTCGATATAGCGACGCTATCTGTAGTTTTTTTTTTTTTAAATATGGTCACAACCTATTGATGCTGACAGTCAATGTTTTTCAGTATATCCCCACATTCATAGAGTGGATTGAATGTGGATTGACTCACTAGTATGTAACCATTTATAAGGAGGTCTTCACTTCTCATTCATGCAATCAAAGACAGAGAACTCTCTTGATTTTATATTGATTTTCTTTATGTTTTAGATTTTCCATTTATCATAATAAAAACAAAGTCCCGTTCAAATCTTTGCCTAAAACACTACGTTAACAAGACAATCAAACTAAGTTAACAAGACAGTCAAACTAAGGAGGGTGGTTTTCTTAAACCCTACATTTGCATGAACGCTCTAAAATAGTGGAGAAAAAATCACCATACTAGAGAAAGACCAAGATCTTTCACCTTATAACCTTGTCCAATAATCAATTAAACAAATAAGTCTGGATTTTACCATCCATGACCATGACAATTGTTGAATCTCTGCCTTAAAAATACTTTTTGGCCACTGCCAGCCATATAAATTAGGAATGCCCAGTTCAGTTCTCTATTACAAAGTGGGCAACGATATACAGCATATGCTGAGATTTATTTCCAATTCAGTAGTATGATTATTATAAATGGGGTAAAGATATGCAGCATATGCAGAAATTTATTTTCAATTCAATCATACTGCAGAGAGGACTCTCAGATCATCCATTTTCAACAATATTCTAACTCGTCACATCTTCTCACCAAATGAAGTCCACCAGAAATGATAATCTGGCTCTTAAATTGCATCACAAAAACTCTGTTGTGAAACTCTGGGCATTTCCGCCAAAAATTATGGCTTTAAAATCATCCAATGCTTTCCTTTTCAATTAAGAATGTTCAAGAGAGATTTGAGCAAAAGCAACTCTCCATAAAATGTCTTACTTGGAAACATTATTTGCTACTCTGTGGTCTGGTGATATGACTGTTCCTATTTCATGAACAGTACTTGCAAGTCTTGTTGGAGGCCAGTAGCGAAGCACAGATCTCCCTAAAATGTTCTTCACAGGAAGTGGACCCCTGAAAAGCCAAGTAAAAATTAAATTTCAGATAAACCATCTGAGTACCAAATATTGACTATGATGAAAAAGAAATAAAAAGGATGATCAATCTAATGAGAGAAATTTGAAGCCTCCTGATTTCCTTCTAATTTTTAGCACAAATCCATGTAAATTGACATAAGACGTGATAAAAATGATGAGATAGAAAACAATTTATAGAAATTTTAAATCCAATACAGGCAGAACACGTAAGAGTAGAGCAGTATCAGATGAAAAAATCAACAAATGAATGTATGTCTGATGAAAACAAAGATAATTGAAACAAATAGTAACAGGAAACATTTCTCCTTCCAAGGCATAGACAGAACTAGGGCCATACAATATTCTCTTTAATTGATAGATGGTTGCAGCTTCAACTAAAGGTTTGAATTGTTCAATGCTTTTCTGGCCCATAATTGCAATACCAAACCATATTTGTAGGATTAGCTATTGCAATTGATTTTGGCAGATAGTGGAAAAGTTGAAATCATTAAAAAAGACTTTAATAAAAAAGTAGTTATAGTTTGGCAACAGTAAATTGAAATAGTTTAACATGTTTTGTACAGTGTCAGAAAGTATGCATTCACAGATGAACTCATTCTAAAATGTATGTCACAAAATATCTTCCAGACAAAATTATGAGAAAATAAAAACTTAAACATTGAACAAATTGAAACACACAACAGTAGGGAAGAAATTCATTAAATTTTCTCAGCAAACCAACAACCCCAAGAGATTAGGAAGAACAATAACAGAGATGCTAAAAAATGGGAAAATAATACAACTGAATAAAAAAAGCAATATTTAAATGATAGGTCCAATAGACCAGCTTTTTTGAATAAATATTCAAAGCCTCCAAAAACAGGGGGGGAAATGGTACGAAACCCTACCAGACATGGGAGTCAAGTTCGATGGATAAGGCACGCCTCATAACAAGTTCATGTAACAGGTTAAAGCATGCTTTGTGAAAATGTTCAAGGAAGCTTTTTTCATAGGACATATCTAAAACACGAGCCCCCTCCATTCTTTCATCAATTGAAAGCTGTGGCTGTAGCATTCGTAAAAGGGCACTGACACGTTCTTCATTAAGTTGGTGACAGGCTTCTTTGAAAATAGAGGAATGCCAATCTGGAGAAAAAATGCACTCTTTAATAAAACTAAGCACTTCAACAGCTCCTTGTAAAGGAATATTACTGGAGTCAGAAAAACTGTCATTTGCAGAGCAGGGCTGTTCATGTCCATCAGAGATGACTACTTGCCTTTCCAGCCATCTCTAAATTCCGTCCCTGAAACTCAACAATACATAGTTGAAAACTAAGTTAAAAATAATATTGGGAATAATTAGAGTTATACTCCTTGCCTTGTCACACAATAATTTATATTGACAAATTCCTGCCATGAAAACAAGCCATAAATGTGATAAATAAAGAACCCTCTACATAACACGGTCCACAAAAGAATACTCAACAAAACATATTAACTGTAAGAGGCTTTCCAAGTCCAACTATAAATCCCAGAAATACAGATAAAGGCAGCACAAAAGTATATGGAAGAACAAAAACATAAACTTGCAGCACAAACTGGGGCAGATGCATAGTTATAAGTTCCATAAGCTCCACTTGTAGGAATAGAATTTTGCTGTTGGTTTTGGTACGTACCAGAAGGACCAGAAATAGGTGGAGTAGACATAAGGCCATTAGACATTGGTGATGATGTAGGTGTTGATGGCCTTAGTCCTGTGGAAACTGGAGGAACCATGGTAGGTGGCCTTGGCAAACCATTTGACTGTGATACACCTGTTGGTGATGTAACTGCTGCACCAGGAGGTCTTAATGCCGAAGACATCCCCATAGATACACCATACCCTGTATAGATATTCCATAGATACTGTTATTAACTTATTGTGCATATATCCACCGAGACCTGACATTTATTCTACAAAAATGAAAATACTGCTGGGAACTAAAACATTTCGCCTCTTTCATAGAGCATTAAATGGTAGAGATTTTATGCCATGTAAAATTGAAGAATCTTAACACTAATGTCTCCTTTATTTTTTTTAAATTGCCAACTTGCCACCATCATGAAATACCTGGAGGAACGATTGTAGGTCGTGGTAGAATAGGTGGATGAACAGTAGGTAGCAATGGCTGTCCATTTGGTAGCTGTGTAGATCCCGGTACAGGCAAAGTTGGAGGTGGCAACACTGGAATATGAGGCCTCTGCATAGTAGCAAGATGCTGCTGAAAAGCAGCACCAACTTGTTGCTGAAAAGCTGCTATCTGACCAAGATGTTCCTTGACCCTCTGATCTATCAAGCTTTGAGTTTGCTGCTCTTCAAATTGTTGATAATATGCACAAACATTTGCCTTGAAAAACTGCACTGATCTGAACCCACAAATTTTGGAACTTAACTGATAGCATTAATTCTATATATTGTAAAACTGAGTTTGCAAAGGGGTTCAATATGAGTTAATATAATTCATCAACATAGCTCAGAACAGCCTGGTCTCTGCATTAGTACAATTGCTACCATCATTTGTAAAGTTGATCTGTGTGCTTGAGAGGATAAAAGGATTCTTGTGATACAATGACAAGGTTTTCCTATGTCTCAATGTGAAGTTTATTGTCTACAAGGAATTATTTGCTGAGATTCTCCCACCAACACTATAATGTGGTGTACATCTACGATGTAGCAATGGTGGTCTTCTCACTTTTGGTGAAAGTTGAAACAGTTCACAGTGAAGTAGGAGTCTAGTTATGGAGTTGCTGCAACAATACTCCGAACATGTATTAACAAACATAAAGACAAATAGTCAAACAGGCATCTTACCTTACTTGTAGTGTATAAATATGAATTTCGATTCCGATATACAATCAAGGACAACTCAACAATGTGGCATTAATTACGTTACAAGAAGAAGAAGCATGAAATTGAGCAGCACTTCAGGAAGACCTTATCACATCTCCAAATGGCCCATCTCGAATCTTTTGAAGTTCATCATTCTCTCCCATTCCCTCTTCCAGTCCATCTAATAGATGATGAGGCTGCAAAATCTTCTTTCCTTTTGCTACATATCTGCAACATTAAACAAAAAAACCATCCTTCAGAAGATCATGGGAGTATATGAACATCTTACCATGTCCTATATGTTATATAAACTGTAAATACCATAAGTTATTAATCCCTTATCTTTCATAAGTTCTCTTCTGGGATATCAAAAGAAAATGCACCACATAATTCTTTTTTTAAGAATTGAGCTCCTCCAATAAGATCAAAGCACTGAGTTTTCTCTGACATGATTATATTCTGTGGTGGGTAACCGTGTTACCACTCACATTTTGCAAAGGTTATCATTCAGACATGAACTGGCTGTGTTGTGACAGAAGATCAATAATTTTTGGCCATCCAGGGGAGAGAAGTCTACAGGGAAGGACACTTTGACATTTGAAGATAAACTGTTGAAGGCATTCTTATATGAAGTTGGAAGAATCGTGGTTGATAGACTAATGCACTAATTTGATCAAATCAACTCAGGCAAATTCTAAATAAGTTCAGAAAGACCAAAAGGAATAAACAGGTAAGAACTAAAAATTCATATGCATACATACCATGTGAATTAAATCATCAGTGAGGTCCAATCTTACTTCATGATGATTAATGTTATCCTGGATTCTGTGATCTCCATCATTGTCATCTCCTGTATTCGGTGACTCCATAGGTTCTGAGGGCTGAAGTGCCCCAGGAGGTATGTTTTGAGATAATCCCTGTTCCAAGTTTGGAGATGAGTCATGTTCCAAGTTCAGAGATGAGTACTGTTCCATGGAACTGGAAGAACATGAGGTCACAAAGTACATTTCCCTGAGCATAATAAACTGGTGTCAAATGCCTAGCAAAAAATAGATGCATACAAGGACAAAGACAATCTAAAATTTAACCATGATGCTCCAATGACAACTAAAACAATGCTTCATATAAATACACATATCTCAATGTCCCAATCAAAGTTGCATTTGTCAATTAACAATATCTCCTAGAAATAATCCTGACAACTTAAATTATCTCCATGTGCTGCCCATTGGGTCAATTTGGTGCTGCTCTAGGATATTGGAAAAAATCACTTTATCAAAACCTAATGAGAAAATTCATAGGATATAGAGAGCTGGTGCATCTTGCAACAAACCATCACACAATTCGCTATCATTTTCATTTCTCTTCAATCCCCCCTCGATTGTAAGTTGGTGATGAAGAGATTATTTACATCTGATGAGTGGGTTGCTATAGTATTTAGCAAGATGCCAGAAAGCAGGATATTGCTAAACAACTTTACCAATTTTATTTCTGGGAAGGAGTCGAGGAGGTATGAAAAAATAGTGAACCTTTCATAAAGTTTCTTCGCTTGGTTGACAGCATTAAGCCCCATAATGGGCTACCTGTACGAGGGTCATGGATAGGATCCAAAAATCTATACGTTCTTAATATTAGGGCAAGGGAGAATGGGATAATTTATTTCTTTTATTTTTTTCCTTATTTTGTAATACTTGATGAAAAAACACCAGAATTATAAAAACTTGTCATTCAGGTTTTGAGACAGAGTCAGGAATTTATTGCAAACTTACAGTGGATGAAACAGTTGGAGAAGATGTGGACACAATTTTCTTGGATAACATTAACCCCATGGCTACGCTGGTTTTATTGTTGAGAAAGTGAAAGCTACATATTCATGGTGCTTAAATATCCAAGAAGTTTGTGCAAGTCTTCCATCCCTGTTTTTGAAAGTAAATTTCTTTTTGATAACAGGTGGTGGTGCTGCATTCGGTACTGAATGACCACCAAGAGGATCTGAAGCTCTGATTTTCAGATCTGAAGCTCATATTATTTGGAAAGCAAAGGTATAGTTTATATTACAACATAATGAAAATTAAATAACATACATACAGTAACATAGCTAAAAATATGTACGAGAAGGTTAGCAATGGAGTATATCCTAATCTCTTTGAGTAAATGAGAGTTAGAAGAAATCAAGAACATCTAGAAGAATTTATGGACATATGTGTATCTGAGTTGATGAGTTTGAGATCCATAGATGGTGGTGTTCTACCTTGCAAAAAGCCTACTCTCTTTTGGAACGGATTTTGTATGGAGATTGTTTCCACACAAAATATAAAACATTTTGGGTGCCTACACTTTTTGGAAAACAAGAGGAACAAGCCCACTTTGAGCTAGGGTTTCGGGTAAATCTGGTTTACCTAATGTGGCTATAGCATATTTGCTCAATAGATCACAAGAAATCCCATCATTTATGAAGGAAACCTTCCCTGGTGGCCTTTTAGATCACAAGAAATGTGAAGAGACCTGAAACAAAATTGCAGGCATGGCATTAAGAAGTGATGACTTATGTACTAGAATCTTGGACAACCATTAAGCTCAAAATTCTCAATCTTCTGGATAATAAAAGCCACAATATTATCTTTTTGAAAAAAATCCTTTGCTTAGTTAGTCATTGGTGTGCAGAGAGTTGTCTACCAGTGTGATTGTAATAATTTCACACTATATTCCCAACTCACAACTGTTGTCATCTGAGCATAAGAGACATGGAGAAGACCCAAAACCAGTGGGTGGCCATTCCTAATAAACCTTGCCATGGACATTGTCTACCTTTGATGAGTCCAAGAAAAAATGACTCTCTATACATATTTATGATCTGATAATGAAATAGAATTCAATTTGTGTTTCTTATAACCTCCATATCTGCATACATAAATGTACAAATATCTTTCTCCTATTTCAATCCAAATTCTATTCATATACTTTGAATTTCACAACACAGGTAAGTCCTCTGCCTTCATCCATCTTTGGAAAGCAGTCCTGTTCATTGTGGAAATCTGGAGAAATACTATACAGAAGTTGATCAGCAATACGCTTTTGATGTTATGGTACAGAGGCTAGTCCTCTCATTTTCGTAGATGATATATGATTGGCTATGAATACCATGAACTTTGAAGTTCATCTTATTTATTTTAGTAAGAGGATAGCTATGTAACGTTATGGGGACTATGATTTCATGATCACTTTTTGTTAAGATGCACAGATGCATTTACTGAATGTAAATTTTGGCATCTTCTGGATGATAAATGTAAATTTTCACTTTTTGTTGAGAGGAACAGATGCATTTACTGAATGTAATTATTGGCATCTTAGTACTAGTCTAGTACTTAGATGAAAGCTGATTATGTGCTATGGTCAGATTTCAGCACAGAAATTTAAGATTGGAAGAGGGTCAGATGATTTCATGTGCAAATGGATATGGAAATTTGTACAGTGGAGGTGTCAGGTTTGTGTGAACATGGTCAAAATGATGACCATTGGCCTGCAACACTAGGAAAGTGAAAGGATTGACCAGATGAAAGTTACATTGCAGTTACAAATTCATGCCCGTGCATATCATGTAGGATGGTGGGAGCTAACGAAGGTCAATTTCCTTTAAACTAGCATTCTATTATCATCTTTATGGGCCCACTGGGGTACACCAAAAAACTTGGTGGAAAAAGAAGACAATTCTGATCTTTTGGATTATTATAAGAAATGGATCCCTCTGTGGGGTAAGATATTTACAATATACACAATTTCCAGGGAAGCCAGCAATTATGCCCTTTGAAGAGGACTTATGCAACAGCTTATTGATATATCTCTAAACCTCTGAAGTTGAACCACTAAATGCAAAATTGTGTTCTGGATATTACGTAATAAGGTAGCCTACAAGATCATTATATGATGCGAAGGAACAACTCAACTGCCCAAATAGAAAAATGTTAGTGGGAAATAAATTTATTATAAATAATGGGAAGGAAACATATGAATGGCTAGAGGAGACCAGGAGTGCCCTACAGAAGGGGCAATGCCAACAAAAAGAAATATGTTTAGTGTCTAAAGTATCAGCTATTGATCTTTGCTTACTATGCTAGAAAGTGTTCACATAGGACAAAAATACACTTTAGTAGTAGACCCTAAACTTTAAAGAAGATAATGGTCTTGACTGTTGGGATCATTCTATCATCACTATATATCTGTAGATCTAAAGTGTAGAAAATTTATCAAGCAATAATGCCAAAGGAAAGTCCTAGACTCCTAGTCTAGTCCAATGTATGGTGGCATTCTAAAAAAGTCCCATTATCTCTTATTTATGATGAAGATGGTTGTTTTAGGTAAACAACTTGACTACATTACTGTTTTGAAAAGGAATCTGCCTAGTTGACAATACTACCTAGGTTGATGAATTTCCACAGAAAAAAAAGTATAGTTCAGCCATCAGAACAAAACATGACAAAACCTATGGGATTGCCTGTTTAAATCAACACACAATACAAGAACATTTCCTCACAAGATTCACAGATGAGAAGAGATCTACCTTGGCAGCATCTTCTGGATTATTTTTCAATGGTGCATAAGCAAGCCATGTATCCATTACCTACATATGAAAATCATAAACAGACATTCCCAATTCTATTAAGTCCAAAACATTAGGTAGGTAAATAATTAAATGTTAGATTTAAATCATTATATTGTTTATAAACCATCTTCTTCAATAGGTAAACTCCAATAAGAGAGTTCACCATGGTATGACATTTTTTTCTGAGCACAAGGAATTCATGTCTTTTTATTCTCTGTTGATAACTTCTAGATGAGCTTGTATATAGCACTTAGAAGGCTGTAGTTAATTCTAGTCACAAACACAAAAAGGTTGCAAACTATAGCAACGGTTTGCTTATACTGATGATGCTCTTGTTCTTGTAGCTCACATTCTTATTATAAGGACATCCACAGGGTCCAGTTTGGGAGATGACTCCTTAAGACTCAAAATCTGCAAAGGCTACGCTGGTTTTATTGTTGAGAAAGTGAAAGCTACATATTCAGGGTGCTTAAATATCCAAGAAGTTTGTGCAAGTATTCCATCCCTATTTCATTTGGAAGTTCTTCTTATGGCTTTTCATTCTTCAAATGCATTTGAAAAAATCAAAATGGCAGAGAATATTTTTTCTACCCTCAGCAATGTAAGTTGTCCTCTGGTGGAACTTAACAGCACACAATTGGTTTGCTGGTCTTTGCTAATTTCAAGACTGATGTTGATTCTTCGGCACATGATTCCCAAGAGTTGAAAAGGATTTATTAATGTTGGCAGCTTCTTTCAGACGATCGCCTTCTGCACCAGAGCTTTTCTTCCTATTTTAAAGTTAACAAAGAACGATCAGCTAACAGTCTGGAAAATGGTTCTGTAAAAATTAAAAAAGCTCTGGCTTTAACAAAATGCAGGTTTTAAGATACCTCTCTGAACCAGCTAGAGCCACTAGATTAAGCCTTCCATAACGAATGTTGGCCATGGAGTCCTTTTCCCATTGGCTCTCAATTACACAGGTAAAAACACTATGTGATCTACTACTCTCGCGATTCATATTGGTCACTGCAACTCTTCTGTTTGTAGCTCCCTTGATAATCACAAGAACCATGACAATTTTAAGTTAAATGCAAATAATTGGCTTAAATTTGAACTAATCAAATTGAACATAAAGAGACTTGTCTTGTAAAGTACCAGAAGCAAAAGTTGAACAACATCATGCACATTTGTCACTTCAATCTCTGGAAGGTTTTCAACATATACACCCTTTCCAACATCTTCTCTCAACTGCACAAAAAACAATATACCTTGAAAATTAGAAGCTTAACTGATGAAATGTTGCTGCATGTGCTAGTCACTACAAACGCAAATAATAGACAAGAAGAAACCAACATGATTGAATGAAACAAAGAATGACTGTTTTTACTTGTAAATTAGTAGAGGAAGGCTCCAATAAATCTATAATCTGCTCATTATAAATCTCAAGGAAGGAGCATTTGCAAACATATTTCAGCTGCTCGTGTCTATGGCTTTCCTCGTCCTGTTCCCACAAGGGAGAGAATTGAGATCCAAACATTCTCACCACCAGCAAAAGCAACAGTAGATAAAAACTGAAAACATGATAGATTACCGCTTTGATTCTTGCAAATAAGTATTCAAAAATACGAGGAGTCATTCCATGGTTCGCACTAGGTCGCCTGTCCAATTCATCAATGTCACCAAGCATTGTATGTGTTTTTCCACTCCCAGTCTACATGGAATTTTTCATAAATTAGAATCAATTATTTTACATACCATGCACTAGTAAATTGTAATTTGAACTTCTGCAGTTTGTGACAGTCTTGTGAAAGTTGTGTTCCCACATCTCAATAATGACAGGGAGAAACGTATGTCATACAAATAGCTAATATATATAAACCTAGATGACCATAAGCAAACATGCAGCTATTATAACCTGACATGCAATTTTCCACCATTGGCAAGCCTGCCACTTTGAATAGCATTTCCTGCAGTCCAAAAATGATTCCAAAAAGATTCACCTTTGGAAGCAGTTCAAAATAAGATTCACCTACATTCTATTATCCATAATGTCAATATGTGCACCTGTGTAATAGTCTCACAGGCAACATGATCAAATGTAAAACGTGTTTCAGGGGGACCAAGCCATGTAACAGTATTTGCACTCTCCTGCTTCAAACACCTATTGTACCCTTGAGAAGCTACCTCTGCACTATTTAGAGGGCGTATTCGGACTAAAACCTATGTAATGCAAAAAATAATTATAATCACCAAAACCTACCATCTAGCAAACAATTGCAATCCCAAGAAAATTCAGTTAATGTAGCTCAACTACTCCACTTCAACAAATAAAGACTATTTCCCTTGCCAACAGGGCATTGGTTCAATGGTGAGCTTGACAAAGAATTGCACCGTCCAACAACAAGGTTTCATTCTTTTTGTGCTCTGCCCCCCCTGAATGGAATCAGTTTCAAGGGGATGAGACCAGATGTAAGTCCCAGCCGATTTTGGCAGAACACCTACCCCTTAGACCTGCACCTAATCCCAAGGAAATCCACTCTCTATAGTGCAGCCCCTCAAGGGCTGTTTCTCAAGCCACTTTCAAAAAAGATATTTAAAAAAAAGGAGAAGATTTCACACCTGTACATTGTGATCCATCCAAAATGCAGGGTCTTCATTGAGCTCAAAATGTGGCACTTCAAGAGTATTTACCACTGTAGGTGGTGTTGATGCCATTGCAAGATTTTTAGAATTATGACCATTTCGTACAATTGAACCTTGATAACCAGGAATGCGAAAACTATTCATGGCTGTAATAGCAGAAACTACATTGTTCATTGTCCTTGGGACACTTTTGGTCAGTGTGCTGCTATTGGAGCTACTTTCTGACTGATTGGAAGAAGCCTTCCCTCCGGTTCTTACAGGTCGAGGAGTTCCATAATTTGAACCTCCATTTCCAACCCCAATCCCTCTGTTAATCTATTGTGTATTGCCATTGGCATGGTGTGTTTCACTTGCAACTGTATAGTTTAATGACTGAGGAGTAAAACTTGTGTCCCCAGTGCTTTCACTGTGATTTTCCCGTACAATTGGAGAGCGGTTCCCTCTTGTAGTGTTAGTCTCTCTGGAAGAAATGTCATTTTTCTGTGACTAGCCAAACCTGTTTCTATTAAGAATGCTTACAGCTGATCCAGGAACAGCCCCATGTCTTTCTGGTGTTGTGCCAGACGGCATTTCTGAATTATCAACCTTCGAAAATCCCTTTCCTTTGGGTTTGGCTGGAGTTGGATCAGATCTTTGAGAACCAGAGGAATTTTCTGCAGGAATGCTAGCCAGTTTCTGTGATGGTTCAGAAATTGGGCAAAGGGGAGCCCTCATAGAACCATCCATTGTCATTGAAGGCAAGGAAGAATTAGTTGGATTCTCTGAGGATTTCTCAGCATCTCCCTGTGTGACAATTTTTTGAGAATTTCGCCTGAATATTCGCAGTGAATACATTTCGCGTAACATGCTGTTTTTCAACCACAGAGTCAGCCATTTGAGACAGTACAAGGATTTCTTTCAATGTGCTTGGGATATCTAATGCTAAACAGTTCTTCATCAGCATAAAAAATCCAATGCAAACAACAGTCTTAGATATTTCTTATAACCATTCAAACCCAAGATAATGGAGTTCAAAACTAATAGAATTTGCAATTTTTATAACACAAAATTGTTAAAACATTGCCGGAGTAGAGAAGCATAGATGTTTGCTAAACTCGGGCCATCCCTGAAATAAATCCTTTTAACAAAGGGTTGCTCTCGACTTAAAGATCGTCCCTGTAAGGTTCCGATCAACCCTGAAAAAATTCAAGGCCTAGTGGAGAGAATTTACAATAAGTTAAGCCTTTTAGCAGTTCAAAGTTTAAACATACTTCAACTTCAAAATGTATCCCTTACGATGCCCTACAGATGCATGACAATAGACTTGATGGGTTCCGAAGGCCTAGCAGTGGACTTCTGGAATTGACAAATAGATGGTTTGTTACAGAGGAGTTTGCTTGAAAATCAAACATAACATGTTTAGAAGTACGGGAAAGAACAAGGTTTCCACCACGTGAGCAGGTGGGTACAAAGAATCAAAATCTTACAAGGGCCACGTTTTCAGAGGGTACCAAAACTACAAAACACTGTCCATCCCAACAAAACATGTTTTCAATAGGTGGGCAGATGTTCAAATCTCGTAAAGGGCCCATTGCGTAGAAGTTCATTCACAGGGTAGGTTGGTTAGAGTTCAAATCCCATAAGGGCGACGTAGTGAACCCAAATATTGCTTGTGTAAGACTTCAAATCTCAGGTGGGACATACATCGAAAACATATAAGCATTTAAGCTTAAAACTAACCTGGCAATGACCGTAAAGATATTCCCCTGTAGATTGCTGGCAAGAAACCACCACCACCAACTGCCGTGAGCTATCGAATCCGTCTTGCTTCTGCATTAAACACCAAAAACTTCATTGGGCTCAGGGTTTTTATCTCACATATCCTGCTCCCCCTGTTACATAAGCTTGAAAATCCAATTTCTGTGGCAAAAATTCACGGCAACTCGAATATATATCAATGAAGAATCCAAGAAGATGATAATGTCAATGATAAGGGCTATTCTTGGTTGTCGCTGTATCGACGCCTTCACCATTTTATAAGTCAACAAAAACGGTGCCGTCTCTATAGCGACGGTCTGGCGTGGATACAGCGACGAAAGTCGAGGCTTATTAAAAAAATTGTAAAAATGCATAATTTACCCTTGATTTTTCCACGAAAGTAAAACTAACGTGGAAAACTAACGTGGCAAAATTGATCACATGTACTAGTGTGTTTTCATTGTTCTAGATTTTACCAGAAAAAGCTCAAACCATGTTAATATTAATTAAGTATATCAGTCTTTGCAAAGATTTGCCCAAAGGGATTGGGAAAGTACTTGGTAAAGTTATCTATTTAAATCTTTTACGCCATCCCTTCTAGTAAAGAGGATCAGATTTGCCTCCCTATTTGCTAAGATAATCTCATTTGAGATTAATAATAATTACGTTCTAGACAAAGAGGGACTTGAATATATGCAAAATCTGAAGGACAGAAGGTCTCATAATGAGCTGATCTGCTCAGGATCATAGGTTTGCTTCCAGTAACATTGTCGTCTCCGGTCACCAAGCCTGGGCAATGACCCTTGGACGGAAAACTCTGAGGGGTGAAAGGTCTCATCACGAGCCGGTTCATTTTACTGTAATGCAAACTGGTGACTGACATGGTTACTATCTGGTTACCAAGCCTGAACCATGGCCTTCATGAGGAATAAAATTAAAAGAAAATAGTGGTAACAGTTTCTCCCAACCAAAATTGTACATGTATAACTAGTAGATAGGATACTGGTTTTCTGAGGGTTTCAAAGCAACCCTGTCGAGGCTATGAACGCCTGCTGGCAGCAGGGCCATGCTTGTGGTATTGAGATTTTATCCTTAAAACTAAGCCATTTACTGTCTTACTCTTGAAGGACTAATGCTGTCAGAGACCTGATTTTATCAAACAAATGACTGAAACTGTAATTTTCTGGTAAGTTTTATAACTGTGAAATACTTGAATTTGTTCGAGATGTTAAAACAGTGATCTTTGTATAATGGCTTGTATTAAGGATTTAATTTCTTCATGTGCATGATTTCAGGTTAAGAGGCAGAGATAACTGTTCCGCCCAGCTTGTCGCCATCTGTTGTGCCTTGGCACAATAGCCTCTAAAAAACATTATTTCATCTAACAAAATCCTATTTTGTTTGATGAAATGTTCGAATTTCTCAGTGCAAAATAAAGAAGATTTACAGCTACTGAAACAATGCCATTTTGTCAGCTACAAAATTGGGGAAATTCGTTGTTTTTAAAGCAACCTTTACAACTATAGAATATTTAACAAAATCATCACTAATAAGTTATTATTTGTTTTTGGGTTTGCAATTAAGGGATAAATATTAATGATTTCTATATCCTTCGTCTTATCCTAATCTAGAAATTAATCCAAAAACATTACGAATTGATTTTGGTGATTTTGTTATTATAATTATTACTAGGGTTGAAATATTATCAATGGTTGGTTCGTGGTGACTTTGGTCAAAACCTAGAGTACGTAAGCCAAATGTGTTACAAGCCATTTCCGACATATCCTAAGTTCAAAAACCATGGCTGACATTACCTCAAATATCTATGCCGATCATTATTATATGGTATGTTTTGCAAAGTCGATTCTTGATTTAATGGTTTGTAATTATGTTTTATTATCCGCCACCTTTCAGGGGTAAGTCGAAGCTAAGGTAGGGGGTTATGCATTATGGTTCAACGTCAGATCAAAAACTATGTCGTAGCCTCCACCCTGATTCATTCGCTGTGAATTCGATATGCAATCATGACAATGGTAATGAAACTTGTCCTTCGCGTTTAAGTCTAAGTACTTGTCCTCTGCCGTGGCTACCTGTCAATTGGACACTTGTTCTGGGTACTGCGAAGGGTCATGTATCATTAACATTGGTTGAATAGTGATAACATGACTTACCCGGGGTCTTCTACCATCATTCCTTGTTAATCAATAACCTCTTGCAGTGATGATGCTCTCGTCCATGCCGAAATTACAGGGGCGCACTCCGCATTCGTTCATGGCTTGTTTTCCTTATCATGGGTCTAAGTTTCATTTCTCGGTCTTGCTTAGGATTTATCCTGAGTGCTCATTATCTGGTCCTCTATCGTTCGCCGAGCTATGGTACTTATTGTGTGTACGTTTACGTGTATTAACACGGCCGTTCATGGCACCTGTGGTGAGGGTAGAGCCGTGTGAAATGAAACTGCTAGATTCAGACCCTGAACTGTCAACAAAAGTTCAGGCCATTAGATGGATTCCATTCATAAGGAGGTTCTCTGATTCAAACCCCGAAGTTACAAGGGTTTTCACTCTCTCCCTGGCCGATTATCAAGTTGAAGTGGGTGACCTCTATTTCCGAGTTAATGAAAGATCAGTGGCACTTGCTACAGGTCTGTCACTAGAAGGTGAGTGATGGTTTAAATATAAACGCATGGATATAACAGAGTGGCAGCAGCTGCTTAAAAACCCCTGCCAGGATGTTTCATTTCGAACTGGGGTAGCTCACAAGTACTTCAAGAAAGAGTGGTGTCTTGTTCTTGACTTGATCCACCGATACCTCACCTGCGAAGGCCCTCTGTCATCAGCGTACGTATATCATCTCAGACTTATGTATGTATTCATAGGTTTCCCACTGAACTTACCTTATTATCTTTTGCATAGTCTGTTTAAGATGTCTAATGCAATCAAAAGGGGTCCTAAAAATTCCAGTCACAGTCTCTTCCACCATGGTTTAGTCCGTATCTTAATCGATAGAGATTTGTCGAAGTCGAACCGGTCTTGGGATGAATTCGTTGAGGCCAATGGTTTTTCCTCGTTCTGTCATTGTATGTTTAACAATCCTGATGAGTGCAACAAGCACAAAGACCCGAGTTCAGTTGCGGTCTCTCTTTCATGTAAACCCTTGTCAAGCCCTGGCCGTATTAACCCTCAACCTTGCAAAGATCCTATGCCTACTCCAGCAAGAAGTGCTGATACTCCGTCAGGTTTGAAGCGCCTAAGGAAGTCTCCCTCCCTGTCACCGATTACGCCACACAATGATACAGATAAAATTCGTAATCATGGCCGAGATAGACCAAAGGTCAAGTCGGCGGTTGGATTTACCAGGAGCATGGTAAAGGGGAATACTGCCAAAACCCCAGCATCTGGTAATGCTCGTATTGATACTGTGGTGATTGATGATGAAGCCGAAGACCTGCCTGTGAATGATCAGTCTGCTAACCATGAGTTTAATTTTAACTTTGACCATGATAACTCTCCTCCGGTTGATAAGGGAGTTCAGGTAAATCCTGTCATTGGTTATCCAACTGAAGAGAAGCCTGTAGAGCTAAACTCACCTGGTTCTTACTGCATTGATGGTATGATGCATCCTCTGTTCATTAACTGTCTTTTAGACAAGATTCATAGAATGGAGGAAAGAGTAAAAGAAGTAGCAGCAAATCGTGATTCGATGAAGGCTGATAATGTTGAGTTAAAGGAGAAAATGGTTTTCAATGATAAGCAGCTCTTACGCTTGAGGAATCATAAGAATAAGTTAATCAAACGAATTCTTAAACTGCAGTCCGAGAATGACCAAAACGAAGAGAAGCTTCGAGAGCTCAATGCTCAGATTTCACTCATGCAGTTTAAGGGACAGCCATCAAACCCGTCAAGTGGTGTGAATATCCAGGTATTTAATGCTCCGGTAAATTTGTAATGTTTTGGCGGTGTGTTATTTTGATATCAGGTTTGAAGTTTTTGATGATCAAGTTTTATTTACAGGTATTTGATTGGTGTGAAATTGTTTATTAATTATTTTATTGGTTTTTCTATTTTTATTACATTTTAATTATTTTTCTTTTGTCTTGCATCGCAGGTGGTATCATGAATATTTTCCTCCCCCGATTTCGATGATTTCGGTTGTACGGATGATCCCTCTATATGTGGAAGCAAATCGATCTTGCAGGAACTGTTTTCTAGGTGTCTTTACCTTATCTGTGTCCTCGATCTCCTGTTATGGACTGAGTATTCACACATATGCTGAAAAATGACATGTTCCCACTTGTCATTTTTATGCGAAATCAGTTAAGGATTTCAATGTTGATTATCTCCGGCTCTTAGAAGGTTTTATTTTGGGGAGATTAAAATGTATTTATAGGGCAGATAGCATAAGAGATAGGGGTCGATAGTTTGGGAAAGGGAGGACAAGACCGTTGTTCGATCTATCTATGACTTGAGATAGTTAACTGTCAGTAGCTACAGCGTTTGGACTGGTGATGTTTAATACATATATACAGTTTTTACACTTTACATATGATTTATAATATCTTTTGGTTTTGTCACTCGTTTTTCTATATTATAAATGTTTGTGATAATTTCTTTGAAGAATTGTGCAAATATTATTTACAAGTATCGACTGTTACTGTTTCCGATCTTGTTGATATGTCATGTTCTGTAATTAATGATTGATATCGTTGTTATATAATATGTAACGATTTCTGTATGGTTTTGTTAATATTTAAATTTCTTTAAATATTATCAAATGTTTGCATGCAGTGTCCTTAATTAGATTAGGATAATATGCGTTTAAGTTTTTATTGATTATATTATTCGAAAAATCTATTTGAATCAGATCCTTTTATAGGAATTACCAATATTCAGATTATTTCTGTTGTAATTATTGTACACTGTGTATATTATACATCTCTGTAGGGTATTAACTCTGTTAATTTTTATCTTTCTATTCTTGTGTTTATAATTAACTGCTTTAAGTAGGTTAAATATAACAGTTTGTCATCCTGTAATATATAACATGAATTAAACTTGGTAATCATAAGTGTAGGACCGAATAACAATCAGTAGCATAATTTTTAACCTTTAGACTTTTAAATTTCCAGGCTAACAGAGCCTTTAAACCTGTCGGGAACAACCACTCTAAACAGCTTGGAGCCTGTCGTAAGGATCCCGGTCTGGGTTGTTTTCCCCCGTTGCGGGCTTAGTCAACCACGCCCATCAACAGAATGACAACCCTCTTTTGCCACACGTAATGATCAAACTCAAATCAGACATATTGATATTCATATAGCTCTCCCTTTCTTAACTTATTCTGTTCTATTCACACTGAATATATGTAAATGACTATTTTCAAGATAAGGTCACGTTCTTGAGCCCTTCTCAGAAAAGGTACTAAAAGGGCTTCCTTAAGCTCAAGTAACGTCCTGGTCTTAGATGAGGAAATTAGCTCTGCTCAAGTAAGGTACCAAACTTACCTTCCTCTCTCTTGAGGGTAATAATGAAAACCATGGTTATCATTATGGGAGGAAATGGGATTCTCCTTTTATCCATTCACCTTCTCCAGGGTTGACAATTGATCACGTGTGGATAGATCATAGAAATATCTGTATTTTATATTCAACTAGTTATTATAACAAATAGAAAAGGAGATACATATTTTTCTTTAGCATCAATTGTAACTTTGTGCTTATTAGGATGAGCATGGTTGATATGCTATAGGAGGTTCACAATATGTAGGTATGATTGGTCTCCTAGCCAACGTTGTTGAATCGGTAACATGGGCTTCTGAATCCTCCTTGGTATGTGCACGATATCTTGGTTGAGATTGAAAATCATGACTGTGGAAGCATTAGTCATCGATTTTTTTCTTTTCTTTTGGGCAGTAGATTTAATATAAAAATGCAAGTGTAAATCAATAGTTGATAATGACGGGCAATGAAAAAGGTTACCCTTCATTTGGAAGATTGAAGTTTTGTTAAATCTTCTTTGTGGATGGGTAAATTCCAAAATTAAATTTTTTTTTTACAGGTATTTTTTTTGAAACACTTCTGTTACGGGTTAAAACCCTTGGGAAGGGCTAGGACAGGTTCAATTTTGACCGCTGGATCTGAGGCTACCATGGCTAGTGTGTTTGTTTTAGCTTCTCCATGAACTTGAGTGGCTAGAAATCTTTGAAAAAGCCATGTACGGTGACATTTATAGTTGTAAAGAAATGATGACTCGTTTTCAAGTTGATTTACCTTCCAAACTGTCTTTTCGCCATTCTTAACAATGAGGAGGTCATTTCAACCTAAATGCTGCTTATTAGAGATGCACCTAATCATTTGTACTTAGTCACAGCTGACTAAATCACTCTGAAGCTGAGATGTAACACATTGTTAAGCATTAAATTCTGCTAACTCTTCTTCCATTGTATTGCAGTAGGATCTTGTTCCTTACTTTGATACCTTGAATGTAAAAGGGTTTTTTCTTCCTATGGTTGGAGTTCAGGTGAGATGCAGCGCCTCTAATATTTGCTTATTATGCAAGTTTTTAGACAAATCATAGTATAGTTTTAGGTTTTAACTTTCTTGTAGTTGACTGTTTTTTAAGTTTTAACTACGACTATCTCTATGGTATGTTTTAGTATATTGAACCATGTTCCGGAATTTTCCTACA
The DNA here is from genome assembly GCA_001517045.1 of Pseudotsuga menziesii. NCBI lineage: Eukaryota > Viridiplantae > Streptophyta > Pinopsida > Pinales > Pinaceae > Pseudotsuga > Pseudotsuga menziesii. Next base: position 25,719 of record LPNX010736576.1, read on the forward strand.
ATTTTGTGTGTTAAGATGCCTGATACTTTATTTTCTTCATGAATGTTAAAACGTTCTATAGTTTATCTTCTCAAAAGTCCTAGAAGGTTAAGTGCTTTGTCTATTTATTAGATTTATTCATGTGAATTAACCAAGAGGTGTTGGCTATAGGATGGCAAATAAGAGTTTATTTGTAAGTTTAGGGTAAATTTGGGGATATCTGGTTTGGAGGATAAGAGTACTCTATTTTTCCACCTTTTTACTTTGGTCTAGCTTGTCATATGAAATGCACAAATAAAGAAAAAGAAAATATTTGCAACTAATTACAAGATTTGCATCCTTCAAGGTTTGTTGGTGCTCATTGATATATTGCTGGATCGCCAGGGATCATGTTGTTATCCGTATTCTATTTTTAATATGTAAAAGGAAACAATTCAATTATGAAGTTATAAAGTATTATTTGTCTTTGGCTTTGGCTTTAAAGACGTTCATATCAAGTGGGTCACTGTATATTTACAGAAATCAACTTATTTTGATCTTTCTTTGATATTTAAATCTTTCTTTTGATTTTTTTCGATATCTAAATCTTTCTTCAATATCTAAATGCAAATTGACATCTAAATCTTTCTTCAATATCTAAATGCAAATTGACAGAAATACTTAAATATCTATTTATAAAGAGTTTAATTTAATTTTGAATTAAAATTTCTTAATTTATTCAAATTATTTTGTTATATTCTTTATTTTAAAATTCAAATTATTTTGTTATATTCTTTATTTTAAAATAAACTCCTGAAATCCTCCTAGAAATCCCCATATTCAAACAAATGCTAGTATACTTAATTGCATAAAAGTTCATGTCCAGGAAAAGACTTCAAAGTTATTTATATTCTTTGCTTGAAAAATTTAGAACAGGGCATTATATTGTTTGCTTGAAAAATTAAAATGGGGCATTATATTCTTTACTAATGCAATCATCTCATTTGTTGAAAAATCCAGGTCAAAAACTTCCTTCTGAAAGAAAACATGTCTGGTATCGAGGGAGGGATAGTGGCGCTCTTTTGACAGTTCTTCTGCCAGGGCGGGAAGCCCTTTAACTCTCTATGACTTTACCAAGTATATTTATTTACCAAATCTATTTATTTATGAAGTAAGTATGTATTTAATCACCAAAGTAAGAGAGAAATAGTCCGAAAGCAAGCGGTTGGTTGGGTTTTCTCCAAAAGACTTCGAGAGCTTTCAATGACGAACCAAACCCCAAACCAAACCCATTTTTTCTCCCAGAAATATGTTGCTTACGACTGGCTCAATCCTTCACCAATAATTCGGGGGTAAGGACTGCATAAGGGGTTTACTTTCATAAAGGGTTGAAGAGAAGACCTTATCATAAAATGTGACAAATATAATTAAATATTATATATGATGTTATTATTATTATTATTATTATTGTGTAAAGAACCTTAGAAAAAACCATCAATATTCTTTTCAACATGCTATTAAAGATATCAATGGCTTGGATTCGTGTGCCCCAAAACCTGACTGTGAAGTGATGTCACCTGCTTACATGCAATACATAGCTTTCTCGGTTGACAACTTATTTTTATTTTTTCATACCACTTGTCCACCTCCTAATGCAGATGTTTACCGTTTTTGACAAGCATCATTAAAGTGGAGCTGCAAATTCCATTATGTATTGATTTTCAAGCAGACACCCCCATAGCTCACGAGAACAGCCAATTTTGAAATGTGATCCATCGTTTAATATGTCATTATGGAAATAATCCATGGCAGTTGGAGCAATCTCTTCGGGCCTTCAAAAGATATGCCGTGATGCGTGGTAGTCGACAGGCACCTTAAAATTTTCACTAGGACAAATTTCATTCAATTATTCCAAATTTAGTATTCCAGATTTACGATCCATGAGATTAGACAACCATGATGCTGGCAATTAATAATATGATATAAGATAAATAAAATATATTAAAACATTATAGCCAAGCATTAAATTGGGCAAAGTGTCAAGATATTAAACTAAGTGTCTCAAGAAAAATTGCATTTATTGGTATCTAAATTTCTTGGTATGTGAAGTGCTGCCAGCATCTGCTTTGAAGAAGCTATGCTATCATTGTTGTTGTTGCTTGCCAAAGAAGTATTGCTTCTGCTAGTTCTTTCAAATATAAGATATGTACACATTCTGGTTCTAAATGAAAACATTTAATTATCCACTAAGCTCGTTAGCCTCAGCAAAAATAAAAATTTTAACAATGTTGAAATACGGGTTTTGGTTTCTCCAAGGTTTTTCATGCCATTGCATTCTTCTCGGTGCGTTGTTTTTGGTTGGCAACTTTCTAGATTGCTTCACAAACAACGCTTGGCATTGTTCTCTTGCGAAGCTAAAAGCATTTTCTTCTCTACTCTGTCAACTGGTGGTTGTCCTTGTTGAAATTTGTCTGCGAAGGTTGGGTCAATTGGTCTTGTTTTCCCTCACGCTTGTGGCTTTTGCACAGGTATTCCGTTTGCAATTTTGTTGGACAAATGTGGTTGAATTTGTTAGGCAAAGCTTTTTTCATGGCCCAATTTAACTGCCACTTTTATTAGGGATAGATCCACTGTTGTGTATGCTTTTGATATCTGCTTCCATGTGACATGGTTGGTTTTTAGTATCTCTTTTTTTTCGTTTTCTTTGATTCTAGAGAAAAATGTTTGCGTTTTTCCTTGTTTTTAGAGTCTAGTTTGAATCTTGATTGTGTCATGGATGGCTTGCAATGTCGATAGTGTCTTCGATGCAAGGGTGAAATATTTGATGATATGAGATCAAGATAAAGGTGTTTTGTTGCATTCTCATGGATTTCACATTGCGAAGAATTTACTAAGAGTCACTAAGCTGTGTTCATTTAATGAGAATTTGAATTCTGGTTCAATTGTTTGTACATTCCTGTCTAAATTGTTCGCCTGTTAGCTTTTTCTGTGAAATAATTTTCCAATCCTTTTTCATGGAAATCTCTTTTGCAAAATATCACCACTGGAAAAACTTGGCTTTTTTTGCGACTGGACTGGTGGGTTGCTCAATGCTCAATGGTTTCTATCCATTGCTAGTAACTTGAACAAACTTTTTTTCTCCATTTCACCTTAACCTCGCCTATATAAAGAGTAAATTAGATTTAGGACCGGTCCTCGATAACTGTGCAATGGGTAGTCTTCATCGAGAATACCAATTAACTATTTAGATTTTGAAATTTTAAACCTAGTGAAAGGAAACTTTTCTTTTCGATGCATTTTGCATATGGTTAGGATAACATGGGAAGGGCTCCCTATTGATATTGCAACCAACCTTTGTTTCTCCTTCCGGGTATCTTGTAGTTCCCTCGTTTTAGCTTTTAAGGGTAGGAGAAATATACATTCACATTTTTCATGCTTTGTTTGGATTGCCATTTAGCTCTTTTATGTATTGAATAGTTGAAAAAAATATTATACACATTTGCATTGTTAGATAATTTAGTAATTTAGCCGCAAATGGAATTTTGTTGGTAGGAAGTTGAAAGAAATCAAAAAATTATTATATACAATGTATTGTTAAATAATTTAGTAATTTAGCTAAAATGACCAAGAACAGTGTGAATTTGGTGCATTCTCAAATTTGATTGCCAATATAACTTAATTGAACTTCAACTCCTCCTTCGCCTACAGGTCAGTACTCCTCTTTTCTTTTGCTTGTCTCATTAATTGATATTTCCTTCAATAGAGTTCATAATGTAATGAAAATGGGTCCTTCACCTACAGGTCAGCACTCCTCTTTTCTTTTGCTTCTCATTAACTGATATTTACTTCAGTAGAGTTCATAATGTAATGAAAATGGGAATTTTATGGTGAGAAGCTTCTACCACAACAACCACAAAGAGCACCTCAAACGTATCTGCGAAAATGTTGCCAGTGGTTTCTTTGGTGTTTGTGGCACTGGCATCCCCTGTAGGATTAGAGGGTCCCTGCCTCTCTTGATTAAATAAAATAATGGGATTTTCTATGTCAACGGAAGAGTTGATTGAACTCTACGTGCCTCCAAAAATTGAGGGATTTTCTATGTCTGTTGCAACTTTGGCGATTTGAATCTGTTTAATGTCTTTTTGGGATTGAGCAAGTCTTTTTGGATCTTTGTATTATGCTTTGGTAATGGATTTGTTTCCAATTTTAATTTTTTATTTATAAAGATTACATATATTTACAATTGATCAGGTGAATGTGGAATTGATTTGATAACCGGATTGGAAATTGGTTTCAATTTTAACTTTTTTATTTATAAAGATTACATATATTTATAATTGATCAGGTGAATGTGGAATTGATTTGATAACCGGATTGGAAATTGGGTTAATTATTGATTTTATCACATGAGTTGGGCTATCGATTACCTGATTGTTTTCCTAATTTCTTTCGATCATTGGTGATAAAGCTAACTGAGTAGATTCCATGTTTATTTTTACAACCAAAATGAGAAAAATAGAACAGTTCTAATTCTGTCATACTCTATGCATAATGAAAATATAACAGTTGTAATATTATTACGATTTATTTCAACAAATATATGAAAATTCAAGATTTAACCAAGTCTGGACGTAAAACAGGTATCTCATGAAACCAAAAAATGGTTGGAAACGGAGTTGTGAATTAAAATTTGTATATTTTTAATATAATGTCTGATCTGTATAAACTGTCCGATTCCACACTGGTAAATTGTGTTGATAGGTATAGGTAGAATTTTTATTGTAAAGAAGTAAAAAAGGTAAAGTTTCAAAACTCATTTATTAAAATGTTTTGTAATATAAAAACTTTAATAATTATTCCTTATAAGATAAAGGTTTTATGAACAGTGAGCTTGTTTGTTATTGAATAAAAATATTTTCAATATTTTAATGGATGATGAAAATAGTATAGAATATTAGTATTTTAGTAACTATGAATATTAATATCATAATGTTCTGACTCTATAACAAGGTTATAATTAAGTTTTTTTGACATTTAAAATATAAAAAATAATATATATTGATTTAATTATTTATAAAATTATAATATAAAAGAAATAATAGTCAACAAATTTAAATTAATTTTACCTTGATACTCATACAAATTATATACTACTATTTTTTTGGATAGAAGATCAATCCATTCTCTTATAAGATTGTCTCTAATTGAAATTACCAGAGATCTTATTTCCATCTCTAAATTTAGATATAATTATTTTTTCTTGCAAAAAACTCTTTGAGTTAACTGTAAAACTGATAGCAATGTCGGGGACATTGTCACCACGTGGCTCTTGTTATATATCTGCGTATGTGTCTATGTTGATTAAAAGGTTGCTGACATTAATACAATGCACACTTTAATACAAATTCCTAAAACAATAACCCAACCAACATTTGTTAATCCATAGTGTCATATTGACCATACCTTTTGTGTAATGTTTGATTTTCTTTTTGTAGAGACATGCTAAGGTTACGTTGATCTTTTCATATTACCATAATGATTTGGTATTTAAGATAGATTAAATCTTCCAAAGCGTTGTAGGGCCATGAGGGGTGGCTTGCATAACACAATATATATAATGAGATAGAGACATGAAGTGTATTTACTCATTTTTTTATTGGAAAAAAAGTGATTTATTTGATCTAAGTTCGTTTTATATATATATATATGAAAAAGATAGTGACATTAATGCAATCCATACTTTAATATGGATTCCTAAGACAATATCTATAATCAGATAGGGGCATGAAGCATATTTTCTCCTTGTTTTATTTTACTGAAAAATAACAAAGTTGATATATATATAGATGAAAAAACAAGTGAAATTAATACAATGCAAACTTTAATGCAAATGCGTAAAACAATATCCATAGATAGTGTTTTGATTAACTCAAACTTTGAGTTTATATATAGATATATAGTAGGACTCTATATTGGCCAACATTTGTTAATCTAGGGTGATTCCATGAGGATGGGTAACACTTTTTGGCCAAATTTGGCGATGAAAACCTGATTTTTTACTCATGTGCTAGATAGAAGCCCTCAAAACGCATA
>LPNX010736581.1:0-108314 GCA_001517045.1 Pseudotsuga menziesii
ACTACAGCAGATGGTCAAGCAAAACGCACAGTTTAAGTGGACTGAGACTGAAAAGAAGGCTTTCAGTAAAATCAAGACTGTTGTTGCACATGCGCCTTCTCTGAAAAGTCTAGACTTTGACAAGGACTTCATTGTGTATACATTTGCATCCGATGATTCATTGGCAGCCGTACTTACGCAAAAGGAAGATGGGGGTGATGAATTCCCAATTTCTTTTATGAGCACTGGGCTACAAGGAGCTGAATTAAACTACCCAGCCATTGATAAGCAGGCATACGCAGTATTTAAGGCAGTAAAGCAATTCAGGCCTTATATACTAAAAAATCGTAAAAAGGTAATAGTCCCTTACCCAGCTGTAAGATCCCTTCTCATTCAAAAAGAATTAGGAGAAAGAAGGGGAAACTGGGTAACAGCACTTCAAGAATACGATCTTGAATTCAACCCAGCTACTATAGTAAAAGGTCGAGGGTTATGCAAACTGATGACTGGGAAGACAAACAATGAAGAACAAGCATGGAAAGATGAAGCTGATTTGCATGTAACAGATGTTTGCCCTTTATTCACAGCCCCTGAGTCGTGGTATAGAGATCTTGTGCATTACTTGCAGTCAGGGGTGTTACCGGAACATTGGAGTTCCAAACAAAGAAGAGCTCTGTGTCTGAAATCAGCTTCCTATCAAATCGTAGAAGGCGTATTGTTCAGAAAAAACTATGATGGAGTCCTCCTGAGATGCTTGGAGAAAGAAGATGCTGAGAAAGTAATGTCTGAATTGCACGATGGCCCGGCTGGGGGACATTATTCAGGGGACACTACAGCCCACAAGGTTCTCAGAGCCGGTAACTACTGGCCAACACTTTTCAGGGATGCACATGCACACGTCAGAAAATGCGATACTTGCCAAAGATGTGGTGGAAGACAACCTAGAGCAGCAGCACCTCTAAAGCCAGTAATGATCACAGAGCCTTTTGAACAATGGGGAATAGACGTCATTGGAGAAATAAAGCCAAATTCTTCCCTGCTGCACAAGTATATTCTTACTGCAACTGATTATTTCACTCGCTGAGTCGAGGCTATCCCATTGCGCAAGATAAACGAAGATGAAGTCATTAGCTTCTTACAAGTTCATATCATGACCAGGTTTGGAGTTCCAGTTTCGTTAGTCTTTGATAATGCTAAATACTTTTCATCCATTAAATTGACTGCATTTGCTCATGAGAAAGGGATAAAATTACATTACTCTGCTAACTACTATCCGCAAGGGAATGGCCTAGCTGAATCCTCTAATAAGAACCTCATTAGAATCCTGAAGAAGACTGTCATAGAAAACCAGCGAAGTTGGCACTCAGCCTTACCAAACGCCCTGTGGGCTGACAAAGTTACCCCCAAGTCTGCAGTAGGAGTGTCACCCTATACCCTTGTGTACGGAAAGGAAGCCATCCTGCCTCCCAATATTCTGCTACCGTCTTCCATACTAGCTCAAGAGTATAGGGGGTCGGATGATGAGGTTCTGCAAATAAGAATATATAATCTCCTAAAAGTAGAAGAAGCCAGATCCAAGGCTAGAGAACATTTCAAACAACAGCAGGAGGTAGTCAAAATATGGTTTGACAAACATAAAGTTGGGAAAAAGGACTTTGAAGTAGGAGACTTAGTCCTTAAGTGGGACCACCCCCACGATGAAAAAGGAAAGCATACCAAATTCCAGCAGTTGTGGGTAGGCCCGTTTCAAATCACAGCAAAACTTGGCCCTGCTACTTTTATGCTACAAGATTTATAGGGATGGGAAGAGAACTTGCCAGTTAACAGTTTGGTTCTCAAGCCTTACTTTTCTTGAAGTTTCTTTGAGTTTTTCTGTTTTTGTACATAAATAAGCTGTTTGTTTACCTTTTGAGTCATGTTTTCTTTTGGTTTAATTTAAGTCTTTTGGTTGCAATAAAGGGGCGTAACTCGTGGTTAGTTGGGGGACACCAAAATCTCTGGGAATGGTAGACTTTCTGAGTAGTCAGACTGCGCGTTGCTATGTGAATTTCTTCCAGTCTAATATTTTTCTCGAAATCTCTGTGTGTATTGAAGTCCTGCTTAAATCCCTACAAGATAAACCGGATCCAAAGAGTCTAGAATACTATGTTGAGGCTCCGTCCACTTTACACTTAAAAGTCTAAGGGGCGATAACAGGGGACCCACGGAGAAGAGCAAGATGAAAAGAGTGTTAAATATAAATGATCCCATGCCAGGAAACAAATGCCAAAAGGCTGATAAGAGTCAGAATTCCTATGAAGACACCATGCATCAAAGCAAAAGCTGAATCATAAGTACTAAATTGCCGAAGTATCCTCTCCGCCCGTGAGCTAAAACATTAAGCACACCACTCACACAAAAGGGCACTATGGGATAGAGGATCCTGAATTTAAATTCAGTAAGAAAGGCATGCATTAAGACTCGTATGAAAGGGGACAAAAGTCCAAAAGCACAAAAGCTGCTAAAATGGCATGGGAATGAGGAACAAATGAACATTTCTGCTCATCACCTGCTACAATCCTGTGGTGTCAAATGCTGTCAGCCACCTGAAAGAAAATTAATAATGAACTCATTTTTGGCCTCAGCAGAGTTATCCGAACTTGAAAGTCTTGGTTTCCACCTCCCACATTGGACTAGCATCAATGATTAAGGTACACACTTCTGTTATTGAGAAATCTGTATAGCTGGAAGAGTTCAATGGATGTGTTTTTGTGGAACAGTCTGCTGTTCGAAGAGAAATCACCCAGAGATCTAGGTTCACCAGGGAATCACCAATTGTTGCTCCCGCAACTTTTTCTCCCCGATTTTAATTTTTTACTTAAACTCTGGGCCCCTCCTCATCAATTTTTTGCTTGGTGATTGTTAAAAGCTTGATCCTCTCTGGCATATCTTTTTTCGTTGCACTTTGAAAATAGATGTCTGCAGGTTTATATGTGCCTCATTCTTTTTGGTCTGAGTCATAAGTGTCTGTTTTACTGGCCGAAGAGAAGGAAAAAATTTGTTCGTTTGAGTTTCCTTTCTATGAAGGAGCGAACTTAGCTGTGCCTGAGCCTTAAAGCGGTTTGAATCCTCGATTTTTTCTATAAATCGGGCCTCTTTTGTTAGATTGGAAGCTGCGAAGCTCCATCTCATCCGCCATTGTGGCTCCTAGATCTTTTTTTTTTTTTTCGCCCAAAGTATGATCCATCCGACGCCCGATTCGTTTGGTTTAAATTGCTTGTCCATAAGTTTCCACTCGCCCACCGTTGCGGCCGGGAGGAGATAGTTGGCTTCCAATTCAAGTATCATCCGATGTCCGACCTTGTCTTCCCCCGCCCGAACCAAGTTTTTCCATCTCGTCGCCTGTCTCCGGCCATTGTTCTGTCCGCCGTTGCGGATGAGCCACCCTTCCTGGTTCCCGAAGCACTCTTCCCCCCGACGTCCGATTCTCACCTTTTCGCCCATGTTTTCGAGCACCCGGTCCTTGTACTCCTCCGCCGTTGCAACCCCTGAAGTCTTTTCCCATCCGATGCATAAGCTTGCCGACCGCCGATTTATAATTTTTTCGCCCCAGGCTCAAGCGAGTACTCGCCCGGATGGACCAGGATGGCTTCTTGTGGACTTATCATTCTGATTAGAAAGTTTAAGTGCTTAAGATCTCAGGTAAATAAATAATGCACCAAAGTTGTCTGCAGGAGGAATCCCATAGATCGCTGAAGCAACCTAGAGAAGAGGAAAGGACAAAACAAACGAATGACAGAGGCACCGACGAGGAAGACTCATCAGTTACTGGTCAGAATATAAACGCTCATAGAGAATGATTGGGAAAACGCAGCGGCCAGAAGAGGAAGCTGAAACGTTGAAGATGCTGGAGAGTCACATGCTGAGAGGCAGCCCAAGGGGCAAGAGTTGTAGTTTAAATATTTGGAAGTAGGACTGAAATGGGGCTTTTTCCCCTGGAAAATTTTGTACATGTTTGCTTGTAAGAGGAACTACTTCGTTTTGCAAAGGAAACTGCAATTTTGTCTCTCGGAGAGAGTGTAAAGTGGAATGTATCAATGCAACTCAATGAATAATGTTGAAGAGGAACTATTTCGTTTTCAGCTGTGTTTCATTTACTGTAAGAGTATTTAATGTTCTGAACCTACGTTCTGGTTAAATGTTCTTCAGTAGTTTCTGGGATATTTTTTCACTATGAGCAATAAATGTTGTTATAAAATGATCGGCTATCTGGTTATTTAAATATCTGTAAGCGTTCATGTACTTTAGAAGAAGTATCAGCTATCTGTGTTTCTTTTTAATGTATGTGAAAATGTATTCCTCATTCGAAATGATAATCTTGCTCCCTAGGGATAATTTAGATAGTTAGTTTATTTCTTTTTTTTTTTGGTTTGGTTGCTAGTGAGCAAAAGACGAGAGGTAAGAACCTGCGCATCACTTTGTGACCGCTCCCTGCATCTTGATCGCCCTGCATTTAGTTAGGCACTTGCATATCATTTCTTTAAGTCAAAAATACAAATTCCAGTGGACCGGGTCGCAACCGGTAAAACCCTTGTTTGTTACTTTGACCTACGGTAGCCGGATCGTAAACCGGACGGATTCCCTATACCAAACAGTCAACGGGCTAGTTGGGAACGTTGATTCGGGAGAATCCCTTACTGTTGTTGCCTGCGAATTTTCAGGCCTCAACAGTACCATATATTGTAGCAAATTCAATGTCAGTATATCAGATGACCCATACAGGAGAGCCAAAGAGAGTGAACTTCACTCCTAACATGGTAGAGATTTCTGAAATCTCAACAAACCAATTTATTGTAGTTGGGTATGCTGATCATCATGAGAGGATGTACAAGTTTTCAAACTTCCTCCCCACTTCCAGTGATCAAGCACTTCACTCATATGCCAATGAATTTTCCAAACTATGGCATGACAGGTTTGGCCACATGAATTACAAGTATCTTCAAACATTGCACAGAGAAGAAATGGTGGAAGGACTTCCACAAATCCGGTCATCAACTAGAGCATATATTGGATGTGTGATTAGGAAGCATCCTGAGCAGAGCTATGAGAAGAGGAAGGTAAGGAGGGAAACACAACCACTTGGGTTGGTGCATTCTGATTTGATTGGTTCACTACCCACTCCTTCATATGGTGTATCTAGGTATATACTTACATTCATAGATGACTACTCTCGATTCTGTTGGGTGTACTTTCTGAAATTGAAATCTGAGGTGTTTGAGCAACTCAAGATTTGAAAAGCACTTTTAGAAAATCCGAGTGGGAAGAAGATCAAAGTAATTAGGATTGATAATGGAAAGGAATATGTGAACAAGAACCTATAGCAACTTTGTGAGGAGTGTGGCATCCAAATGCAAGACTCAACTCCCTACGCACCACAACAAAATGGTGTATGAGAGGAAGAATAGATCTCTCAAAGAGATGGCAACTTGCATGATAGAGGTAAGGGATCTAAATCCCAAGCTATGGGTTGAATCCATCAGTTATGTTGCTCACATCCAAAACAAAGCCTTCCATAAATCACTAAAAGGAATGACCCCTTACAAGGCATGGTTTGGTCAAAATCCAAATGTCTCAAATTTCAGAATTTTTGGGACAAAAGCATGGGCTAGAATTCCTTCTGAGAAGAGGAAAGCCTTGCAACCACAAAGCAAGGAGTGCCTCATGGTTGGATATGGTAAGGACACCAAAGGGTACAAGCTCTTTGACACTTCTACTTGCAAGACATTTGTTGAGAGAAGTGTGAAATTTGAAGAAGAGCCAATTCCAGATTTTGAACTTGCATCGGGGGAATGCTCCTCTCCTCAACCATTTGAAGATGTAAGTGATGATGAATTCTCTATTTTCTCTGATATTTCTAATAAAAATGTTGCTGAAGATGATATTTCTGTATATGAATCACCATCTAGGCCCAAGTGGGATGAAAAAATTGTACAAGCAGCTGGGGAATTGGCAGGAAATCCCCATGAGCCTAGGAAGACTAGATCACAAACTAGTAAAGCTTCCTTTGCAAGTGATAGTGCTCTTGATGAGCACTGTTATATGCTGGTTGGGTCTAATCCTCAGACATATCAGTAAGCTTGTACTGACCCTAGATGGAAATAAGCAATGGAAGATGAATTTCAGTCCCTCTAAGACAATAATACATGGGAATTGGTTCCCCTTCTTCCGAAGAGGAAGGTTGTTCAATGCAAATGGATTTTCCAGACCAAATTTGCTGCTGATGGTTCTGATATGAAACATAAGGCAAGATTAGTTGATAAGGGCTATTATCAGGTCCATGGTGTTGATTACACAGAGACCTTTGCACTGGTTGCAAAGATGGACTCAATAAGACTAGTTCTAGCACTGGCAGCTAGTAAAAATTGGGAAGTTCACCACATGGATGTCAAGAGTGCATTCTTGCATGGTGAGCTACAGGAAGAAATCTATATGCAACAGCTTGAAGGTTTCCAAGAGGATCCTTCATTGGTATGTAGGCAGAAAAAATCACTGTATGGACTCAAGCAAGCCCTCAGGGCTTGGTATGCAAAAATGGATGCTTTCTTGCTTTCAATTGGCTTCACTAGATGCAAATCATACCCTAATGTGTATTTGTAGAAACATGATGGTACATTGTGTTAGTTTTTCAGCATTAATCTAACATTATTAGGATCTTTAACTGAGAGAATAACAAGCACAACAATCAAACACAAGAGACAATGAACACGGTGTTTTTCCTCGGGGAAACCATAAAGGAGAAAACCCTGCAACTTCCTCAGAGATAGAATCTACACCAAAATAGAAAAGCCCAAAATAGTAAGTGATATCCCGACAACAGTAATCTTATTCTTGTCTAGCCCCAGTGTCTTCTCCTTCCTCAACTATGCGCTACACTTGAGTGTGGATGAGTTGTGTGATAAATAAAGACTCCAGTTCTCTATTTATACTAATCCTGGCATGACTAAAACCCTACTAGGGCCGACCTCTACTAGGAGAGTCTAATAACCCTAGTGCCCCGAAACTGCGGGGACTTAAACCCTTAGACAATCGGAGGGTTACTCACTATGACTTGACATGACTTGTTTACATAATAAATCCTCCCGATTGGAACATCGGGGCATGACAACATGACTCAATTACATAATAGGTACATCCCAAAATAAACATTAGGTTATAAGACATAAGATACATAGATGAATACATTCCAAAGTTACAAATACATCAACACTCCCTCTTAACTAGGAAGGTATTCTTTCGACACAATTTTCAGCACTGGTCTTCTTCTCTGCATCAACTGGATCATCTCGTCATCTTCAAGTCTTCTTCGTCTTTGAGTCTTCAAGTCATCTTCTTTCTCTTCAAGTCTTCTTCATCTTTGATTCTTCAAGTCATCTTCTTTCTCTTCATCATGGGATCTGCATCATCATGACTACTGGCTCATCACTGTTGGATCATCACTCGATCTGGATCATCATCAAGTCTAGATCATCTCATCTGGATCACTTGATCTAGATCATCGAGTTTGGATCATCATCACAACTGGATCATCACTTGATCTGGATCGTCATCAAGTCTGGATCATCTCATCTGGATCACTTGATCTAGATCATCATCTACTATCTCATAATGGTGCTATCTCGATTCTTCTCATCACAGGAAGTTCTACAGAGTCAATCCTGTAGGCCTACCTTTCATGTAGGTCTTCATCGGCACTTATATCTGACACTTAATTCAGAATGGCCTACCCATCTCTTACATCTAACCACATCTTGTCAGAAAGGCACGCCCAACACTCACATCTGACCTCATCTTGTCAGAAAGGCCTAGCACTCACATCTGACCTCATCTTGTCAGAAAGGCTCAGCACTTATATTCGATCATGTGCAAGCACATCGCATTGAAAAGGCTCTGCACTTACATCCAACCCCATCTTGTTGGAAAGGCACAACACTCACATCTGACCATGTGTAAACACATCGCGCCAGAATGGCTCAGCACTTATATCCAACCTCATCTTGTCAGAAAGGCTCTGCACTTACATTCAACCATGTGTAAACACATACCATCAAAAGGGTGTGCACTCACATCTGATCATGGAGGAACTAATCCTACCATCACATCAGAATGGCCCCCAGTCCCAAACTGAGCTACCTGGTAACTGACCAGGTTCCTCCATTCCCAGAATGGTAGTTTCCCTTACATCTGTCCTACTCGACAGAATGGCCAACACTCACATCTGACATGGGAGGAACCCAATCCTTTAGCCATGATAGAATGGTTTAGCCCTTACATCTGATCAAGTGGGAACACATCCCTCTATCACATCAAAATGGCTTCTCAGTCTTAGAGTGAGTTTTCCTGGTAACTGACTAGGTGCATCTATTCCCAGAATGGCAGTTTTCCTTACATCTGTCCTACTCGACAGAATGGCCAGCACTCATATCTGACATGGAAGGAACCAATCCTCTCAATACATCAGCTATATGTTCCTCAATCGCAACATACTAGAGCTTCCCTGCTCCCTTTTGCACCATATCCCTAATATAGTGATACTTGATCTCGATATGCTTAGACTTATCATGGAACAGTGGATTCTTTGACAACTTCACGCAACTCTGGTTGTCACAATGTATACAAGTAGCATCCAACTGGAGATCAAATATATCAGACAGTAGCTTCCGTAGCCATACTACCTCACAACTAGCTAAACAAGCTGCGACATACTCTGCTTCAACTGTACTCGGTGCCACACAGGATTGCTTCCTGCTAAACCAAGAGATCACACCTAATCCCATACTAAAGCAACATCTTGAAGTGCTCTTCCTATCAATGGAACTGCCTGCCCAATATGAATCAACATAACCCTCCAGGTTAATCTTTTGATTCGCATTGTACTTGAGCCCATAATCAACTGTACCCCTCAGGTACCTCAGAATATGCTTTGCAGCAATCAAGTGAACATTTCTCGGATCTGTCAAGAATTGGCTCAAGGTGTTCATAGCAAATAAAATGTCTGGTCTCGTGTTCATCAGGTACATCAATGACCCAATGATCTGACGATACATCGTGGCATCAACCGTCTGTGATGAAGCATCACTCAATAGATTCATGTTCGGTGCCATAGGTGTGGCCACAGTCTTGCAATCCATCATCCCAAATATCTTTAGGATCTCTACTGCATACTTCCCTTGTCCAAGGAAGATTCCATCTGAGCTCTGCCACACCTCCATACCTAGAAAATAATGCATCATACCCAAGTCCTTCATCTCAAACTCGGCAGCAAGCTTTCTCTTCGTATCAGCAATCAACCCATCCATACTTGTCACAAATAGATCATCTACATATAGTAGAAGCATCACTAGGTTGCCATCTTCAACCTTGTAGTAAAGGTTGGAATCTGCTTTACTCTTGGTAAAGCCCAAACTAGATAGAAAGCTATCAATTCTTCCATACCAAGTCCTGGGTGCCTATTTCAAACCGTACAAGGCTTTCTTCAATCTGCATACATGAGACTCCCTATCATGTGTCTCAAAACCGAGTGGTTGTTCTACATACACTTCCTCTTTTACTACACCATTCAAGAAAGCAGTCTTGACATCCATCTGGTGTATCTTCCATTTCATCACTGTATCCAGAGCAAGTACTGATCTAATGGAAGTGTATCTGGCTACAGGTGCAAAGGTTTCTTCATAATCTATTCCTTCTTTCTGAGAGAAACCTCGAGCCATAAATATTGCCTTATATTTTTCAATGCTACCGTCTGCAGCATGCTTGATCTTGTAGATCCATTTGGAAGTTACAACTGACTTCTCTTTTGGTCTTGGGACAACATCCCAAACATCATTCTTCATGATCAACTGATACTCTTCGATCATAGCATCCTTCCATTCTTTCTGTTCCACCGCTTCTTCATAACTGGAAGGTTCTTTATCAATGAAATCACATAGTAAAGCTACATACCCGGAACAGGATCTGGTTCTCTTTCTTTCTCTGTGATTCTCTTCTGGAGCCCCATATATTTCCGCACCTTGGATAAGTTCTCATACCCAAGCAGGTTTCATCTTGTGAGGATTCTTCTCCAGAGGTGGATCTACAGGTCTTTGTGGTTCTTCAAATTCTCAATCTTCTTCTTGAATTTCTTCGTTCATGGTTGTGTCATGAATTCTAGGTGCTTCTACTTCTTCAGGTTCTTCAGCAAGTCTCTTTCTGGATTTGTTGTAAGCTGTGTCTTCAACAAATGTTACATCCCTGCTGATGTCAATCTTCTTGTATCCTGGGAAATATATTCTGTAAGCCTTCGAGCTTTCAGAGTATCCCACAAATATACCCTTCTTTCCTGAAGGATCTAATTTTGTTCACTTCTCTTTTGGAATGTGTATGTACACAGGACAGCCGAATATTCTAAGATGGCTGACTTCTGGTTTCTTGCCGAAGAAGACTTCTTCAGGAGTCTTATTCTCAAGTACTATATGTCGAGTACGATTCTGTACATACACTGCTATTCTAGCAACTTCCGCCCAAAGATGCACAGGAATATCTTGATCATGAAGCATTGCTTTATCAGCTTCCATGATAGTTTTGTTCTTCCATTCTACAATCCCATTCTGTTGTGGATTATAAGGAGTGGAAAACTCCCTCTTAATCCCGGATTCTTTACATAGCTCTTTGAATTAATTTGAAGTGAATTCTCCACCATTATCTGATCGAAAGGTCTTGATCTTTTTTTCAGTGTGATTCTCAATCAAGGATTTGAATTCCTTGAATTTTCTGAATACTTCGTCTTTATTCTTCATGAAGTAAACCCATGTTTTCCTAGAAAAATCATCAATAAAAGAAACATAATATGCATACCCGCTTAGTGAGTTTGATGACATCGGAGTGGATGATTTCCAAGATTCCTTTTTCTTTGCTTTCATTACTTGGAAATGTCTTCTTTGTGTTCTTTCCTTTCGCACATCCTTTGCAGACCCCGTCATGTTTTGCTTGCATTTCTAGAAGACCTTCAACATCTTTGCTTGCAAGAGGTAGTGCTCTGTAATGCACATGTGCAAGCCTTCTATGCCAAAGTTCAATTGGCTCTACTATGTCATGGACCAGGGCTTGTTCTGGATGGCCCTTCAATTTGTACAAACCTCCTTCTTGTTCACCAATCACTACCGCATCATCGATAGTCTTTCCTCTTGGCCACATGATGAATTGACCATCTATGAATGCAACCCACATTCCTTTTGCATCCAATGCTGATATGGAGAGAAGGTTCTTCTTGAGTCCTAGCACAAACAATACTTCCTTCATTGTTAGAGACTTACCAGAGTCTAGTTTATAGGAATATTCCCCACTACCTTTTATTGGATATTGGTAGTCATCTCCTAGCTTCACCTTGTGAGGTGATTCATGTTCTGAAAGTCTCACAAAGGATTCCTTGAATCCAGTCATGTGTTTGGAGGCCCCACTATCAATAAGCCAATCATCACTTCCATGAGTAATTTTTCCCGTGAGAGCGGAGATCAAAACATATTCATCCTCGCTTGAAGAATCTTCACTTTCATATCTAGATCTCTTCTTGGATGGTTCATCATCCTCTGCAGCATGAGCATGATGTCTTCTCTTACTTCCCTTCTTCTTGTGAGAACTACTTTTGTTCTTAGGACAATCTCTAGCAAAGTGTCATTTTCCATCACATGTATAGCAAATGAACTTAGACTTATCTCTAGGATTTCTAGAGTTATTCTTGTGATGAGAGTACTTACTTCTGTGATGGTTGGATCTGGATTTCTTGGATTGTACTGAGAGCTTGATCTTCACTTCCCATCTTCTCTTCTTGAGCTCCTATCCTAGCCTCTTCTTGAGAACATTCTTCCCACAGTCTGCTGAACTTGACTAAATTCTTTCTAGCACAGATCCCTTGAATGAAAGAGTCCCATCTCATAGGGAGACCATTCAAGGATGTCATCACAATTTCTGCATTTTCCACTTCTTCATATACTGCTTTCAATTGTTCCTTGATCTGAGAAACCCTTGTGAAGTAAGACTGGATGGTCTCTGCATTCTAGATCTTCACATTCTTTAGTTGATTTCTTAGAGTCATCTTCCGGTTTATGTTCTTCCCTTCAAACAATTTTGTTAGGGCATCAAACATGGCTTTAGGTGTCTTGAGAGAGGAAACCTGTGGGATAAGGTGATCCTTGATAGAATCAGCAATGATCCTCTTTTCCATAACCATCTTCTTCTTATGTAAGGATTTTTCCTCATCTCCCTCTGGAACTGGAACCTCCTCATGGATGTAGGAGTCTAACTCATTTTTTTCCAGGACCAGGGAGATCCTATACTTCCAGGCTCGAAAGTTATCAGCTCCCTCAAGATTTTCATCAATCTTGGTATGACGAGACATATTAACTGAGAACCTCAAATGGAAATACAAAAGATTTTAGATCTTACTAGGTTCAAGATGTCGGATCTAAAACTTGAGCTGAAATCCTGTAGAGCTGGTTCAGGAGCAAATTAGGGTTTTGCTTTTCCGGAGTTCTGTCTACCCAAATGCTTTGAAATTTGTCCCTAATTTCAATTTTGGGGAGGAGATCAATCCAGAACTGGGGTTACTGAAAAATTCCTCCTCTATGAAAATCCCTAATTTCCGACAGTAGTGACAGGTCAAAAACTGAAAAACCTCAGAATTAGATTATGCTTCGACAAAAAGATGTGCCCTAAGGAGGAGAGTTATTCCACCTTACTTTTTCTGAAAATCTGTGCAGGAAGATCCACAAACTAGGAAGCCCTACTTCCTGCAGCTGCACAGTGTCTTCTTCTCAGGTTAGCTCTGATACCATGTTAGTTTTTTAGCATTAATCTAGCATTATTAGGATATTTAACTGAGAGAATAACAAGCACAGCAATCAAACACAAGAGACAATGAACACAGTGTTTTTCCTCAAGGAAACCATAAAGGAGAAAAACCCACAACTTCCTCAGAGATAGAATCAGCATCAAAATAGAAAAGCCCAAAACAGTAAGTGATATCTCGACAATAGTAATCTTCTTCTTGTCTAGCCCCAGTGTCTTCTCCTTCCTCAACTATGCGCTACACTTGAGTGTGGATGAGTTGTATGATAAATAGAGACTCCCGTTCTCTATTTATACTAATCCCGGCATGACTAAAACCCTACTAGGGCCGACCTCTACTAGGAGAGTCTAATAACCCTAGTGCCCTGAAACTGCGGAGACTTAAACCCTTAGACAATCGGAGGGTTACTCACTATGACTTGACATGACTTGTTTACATAATATATCCTCCCAATCGGAACATCGGAGCATGACAACATGACTCAAGTACATAATAGATACATCCCGGAATAAACATCAGGTTACAAGACATAAGATACATAGATGAATACATTCCGAAGTTACAAATACATCAAAACATTGCAGGTCATTGTTCTCTATGTTGATGATATTCTTATTATAGGCAGTTGCACCAATTTAATTGGCCAAATTAAGTCATCTTTGCACAGTGAGTTTTCCATGACAAACCTAGGATTGCTAAGGCAATATTTGGGCTTGGAAATTGAGCAAAATGGTAAGGGCATCATGCTGAGTCAGCCATAGTATGCTTCAGACCTGCTAAAGAAGTTTAACATGGCTAAGTGTAATACATCCATGTCTCCCTTTCTTTCTGGTATTAAAATGCATGAATTTAGAAATTCTCCACTGGTAGATTTTGCACTCTACAGGAAACTAGTGGGAAGCTTGCTCTACCTTACTCACACAAGACCTAATTTGTCTTATGCTATGAGTGTTGTAGCAATAAATATGCACCACTCACATGATCTCCAATGGAGAGCAGCAAAGAGAATTCTTCAATATGTCCAGGGAACCAAGAACGTCGAGGTGCACTACACAGCTAGTTCCTCACTTCAACTAGCTGGATTTTCTGATTCAGATTGGGTCGGTGATCCAATTGACAGGAAGTCAACTTCAGGTTTTGTCTTCATGTTTGCTGAAGGTCCCATTTGCTGGTCAAGTAAGAAACAACACACTATTTCACTTTCATCAGTAGAGCCCGAGTACAAGGAAGCAATCAATGCTGCTACACAATGTGTTTGATTGCAGGGAATTATTCAGGAGTTTGGTGTCACAATTGATTCTCCAACCAACATTTGGGTGGATAATCAGAGTGCCATCAAGATATATACTGAACCAATACAAAGGCAGAGGACAAAAAACATAGAGATACACATGCATTACATTTGTGGCTTAGTGCATGCCAAGGTGATCGCACTGCAGTATTGCCCATCCATCGAGCAAACTGCAGATAATTTTACCAAGGCTTTCACTAAGAATACCTTCACCTACTTAAGATATTTGCTTGGGGTGAGTGAAGGATGGTAATTTGTTGTTATATTATTGCAGGTCCATCCCCATGCCCATTCTTGAGGGAAGGTTTTTCCCATGAGGTTTTCCTTCTTTTCCTTGGTTCACATGCACAAATAAATCCCTCTCTCTCTCCCCGGAAGAAATTAGGGTTTTAGGAAAAAATTGATTTTCAGAAAACTAATTTCATAGAAAGTCGCGCCCTCCCAAAGCATATCTATTGAGCCTAGAATTGATATTTTTGGGTGAGTGAGTCTCCAAGAAATTCAAACCCTAGTTTGACAGCTGCACCAGAAAACTGCAGAACTAGAAAACAGCTGGAAGCTGCAGAAGCTGAATCTCGCAAGTCTGATTTGGAAGGTGAAGACTTGAGATCTCCAGAAACCAAGCACACCAGTCAACTCACCTCAATCAAGTGCATCTCCTGGTAAGTTTAGTTTCTAATTCCGCGGAATTTCAATTTTTTGAGATTTTCTGACAAGATGGCCCTGAGCACTAAGCTTGAGGACAAGCTAGAAGGCCTAGAGAATTTTTGAGCATGGAAATATAGGATTGGTCTCATTATCCAAGAGAATCATCTTGATAAGTATATCAAAGAGGAAGTTGCAAAGCCTGAAGAAGCTGAAGCTAAGGAGAAGCACAAGAAGGATATGAGTAGGGCACAAAGGATTATTGCTGACTCTATCAAATATCACTTGATCCCTCAAGAGTCATCCTAGAAGACTCCAAAAGAAATGTATGATTCCCTATCCAGAATGTATGAGGGTAGAAATATCAATAGAAAGATGAATCTAAGAGCTCAACTGAAGAGCACTAAGATGAGTCATGGAGAATCCATCCAAGACTACTTCACAAGGGTTTCTTAGATCAAAGAACAACTAGAAGCCATTGGAAACAAACTTGATGAAGATGAGATGGTTATGACTGCTCTCAATGGTCTCACTAGACACTGGAAGTCATTCATCCAGATGATGTGTTCCAGGAAGAAAAGCATGAATTTTGATGTGGTATGGGAAGATTGCGTTCAAGAGGAGACTAGAGTGAAAAATAGAGAAGTCTTACTGAAGGAATATGATCAAGCCCTATCCAATCACACCAAAAGAATCCAAAGAACAAGGGAAAATCCTCCAGATAAAGACTACTCTGGTTTTCAATGTTTTCATTGTGATAATTTAGGACACATTGCTCAAAATTGTCCTATGAAGAGACAAGAATATAAGAAGAGGACCAACAACAAAATAAATCATGCTCATCTAGCTGAAGATGAGGATGAATAAGAAGAGGAGGAAGGAACTCCAAGAAAGCAAACAAGAGAAAAAGATGCGGGAGAATATGTACTATTCTCTGCACTCTCTGGGTCTGTTACACCTGGAAAAGACACTTGGCTTATTGATAGTGGTGCTTCAAAGCACATTACAGGACAAAAGAAAACTCTATCCAAACTTGAAGAAAATAACTCTCCTCAGAAAGTATCCCGAGGAGATGACTATCAATATCTGATCAAAGGAGTTGGTGAAGCAAGCTACAAGCTTGATTCAGGAAATCCCCTGAAGATGAAGGAAGTATTGTATGTACTAGGTCTAAAGAAGAATCTACTTTCTATCTCAGCCTTAGATAAGAAAGGATTCATAGTTGCATTCATAGATGGTCAAGTACTCATGTGGCCCAAAGGAAAGAAAATTGAAGATGCAGTTGTTATCGGTGAAGAAGAAGGAGGCCTGTATAAACTCAAGGGACATTCAGAAACAACCCTTGTTCATGAGTCCATTGATCCTAGTGAACTGTGGCATTGAATGCTTGCTCACATCAATTACAAAGCACTACCTCATGTGAAGTAAGTAGTGACGGGATTACCAGACATGAAGATCAAACATGAAGGCATTTGCAAAGGATGTGCGAAAGGAAAGAACATCAAGAATCCATTTCCAAAGAGCGAAACAAAAACAAAAGGTACATTGGAATTGATTCATTCAGATGTGTGTGGTCCAATGTCTTCCACATCCTTAAGTGGATTTGGATATTATATCACATTTATTGATGACTATTCAATAAATACTTGGATATACTTCTTGAAATCAAAGAGTGAAGTGTTTGAGAAATTCAAAGAATTCAAAGCCTTGATAGAGAATCTTCCAAACAAGAAAATAAAGACACTCCGATCAAACAATGGCAGAGAATATACTTCAAAAGAGTTTGAAGCCTTTTGCAAGGATGTTGGAATCAAGAGGGAACTAAATACTCCCTACAATCCTCAATAGAATGGGGTTGCTGAAAGAAAGAATAGAACCATCATGGAGGCAATGAAGACAGTGATATATGATCAAGATCTTCCAATGCATCTATGGGCAGAAGCAGCAAGAACTATTGTATATGTACAGAATAGAATATCTCACAGTGCCCTTGGATTCAAGACTCCAGAAGAGATGTTCACGGGAAAGAATCCTGAGGTAAGTCACCTCAAAATATTTGGTTTCCCAGTATATATTCATATACCAAAAGAGAAAAGAACCAAGTTGGACACTTCCAGAAAGAAGGGGGTATTTGTTGGATGCTGTGAAGTATCCAAGGCATTAAGAATTTAAATTCCTGGATTCCATCATATGGAAATCAATAGAGATGTAACATTCGATGAATAAGCAGCTCTCAAGAAATCCAAAAAATGCCAACATGAAGAAGTGTATGAGGAAGATGCACCTCCCAGAAATGTAGAGACTACATTCCTCCCTGAAGATGAAGCTATTGAAGAGCATGACATGACAAAACCACAAGAACCTCCTACGATGGAGATATCATGAAAGAGAAAGCCTGCTTGGGAAAGAGATATTATACAAGAAGCAGAAAGATATGGAGCTCCTGAAGGCTCCACAAGGGTAAGTAAGAAGCCTAAGACTTTTTCCAACTATGTAGCTTTGATGTGTGATCTTGTAGATCAAGAACCTACAAACTACGAAGAAGCAGTAAATAAGAAAGAATGGGTAGAAGCAATGACTGAAGAATACCAATCAATAATGAAGAATGATGTATGGGATAGTATCCTCCAAATGGATATACAAGATAAAGCATGCAGCTAACGGAAGTATCGAGAAGTATAAAGCAAGATTTGTGGCTAGAGGTTTCTCTCAGAAAGAGGGAATTGATTATGAAGAGACATTTTCCCTAGTAGCACAGTATACTTCGATTAGAGCTATCATGGCACTTGAATCCATAATGAAGTGGGACTTACACCAGATGGATGTGAAAACAACCTTCCTAAATGGTGTGATTGAAGAAGAAGTATACATAGAGCAGCCATAAGGATTTGAAGTTGAAGACAAACGAACTCATGTATGCAAGTTGAAGAAGGCTATGTATGGCCTGAAGCAACCTCACAGATCTTGGTATGGAAGAATAGATAGTTTCCTGACAAGCATGGGCTTTTCCAAGAGTAAAGTCGATCCTAAACTTTACTTCAAGGTTATAGAAGATGAACCTGTCATACTATTATTATATGTGGATGATCTATTTCTGACAGGGAATGAGAAACAAATTGTAGAATGTAAGAAGAAGCTCGCTGAATAATTTGACATGAAAGAACTTGGTCTAATGCATTATTTCCTAGGTCTGGAAGTATGGAAGAACTCATAAGGAATCTTTCTCAATCAGGGAAAGTATGCAGTAGAAATCCTAAAAAGATTTGATATGTTGAAATCTAAATCCATGGCCACACCCATGGATTCCAACTTAAAGTTGTTAGCTGATGACTCATCAGAGTTAGTGGATGTGACTCAATACAGACAGATTATTGGGTCGTTGATGTATCTAACAAATTCCAGACCAGACATTTGTTTTGCTATCAACACCTTGAGTCAATATCTAGTTCAACTTAGACAGGTTCACCTGATAGCTACAAAACATGTGATGAGATATCTGAAAGGGACTATAGAATTTGGTCTATACTATGATGGAAACCATGACTACAGATGCAGATTGGGCTGGAAGTGTTTCAGACAAGAAAATCACATCAGGTGGATGCTTTTGTTTGGGGTCTACTATGATTTCATGGTTTACCAAGAAACAGTCCAGTATTGCTCTTAGCACGGCGGAAGCAGAATACATAGCAGCTTGCTCCGCTAGTTGTGAATCCATATGGCTTCGGAAGCTAATGTCAAGTCTATTTGACCTGGAGATGGATACTACTAAGATTCTAAGTGATAACCAAAGTTGTATAAACATGTTGGACCCAATGTTCCATGATAGATCGAAGCACATAGAAATCTAGTACTTCTACATTCGAGATATGATATAGAGAGGAGCCATAAATATCCAATATGTGAGTACTGATGAGCAAGTTGTTGATGTGTTGACAAAGCCTCTATATTGGGTAAAGTTCGAACACTTTCAAGACAAACTTGGTGTTGTTTAGAAAGACCTTCCTCAAAAGGGGGAGCAGTGATGTTGCAGTGGGATTGTATCATCCCTGGGCACTTGTGATAAAGTGATCCGGTGGCTTCGGTCCTCAAGAATGAAGAGGGATTGTATCATCCCGAGACATCTGTCCAAAAATGATCCGGTGACTTCGATCCTCGAGAATGAAGAGGGATTGTATCATCCCAGGACATTTGTCCAGAAATGATCTGGTGAATTTGGTCCTCGAGAATGTGGTGGGATTGTATCATCCCTGAACTTTGGTTCAGAAAGGTATCCAGAGGCTTCGGTCCCCGAGAATGTGGTAGGATTGGATCATCCTTGAACTTCGGTTCAAAAAGGTATCTGGAGGCTTAGGTCACCGATAATGTGGTAGGATTGCATCATCCTTGAACTTCAGTTCAGAAAGGTATCCAGAGGCTTCGGTCCCCGAGAGTGTGGTAGCATTGTATCATCCTTGAACTTCGATTCGGAAAGGTATTTGAAGGCTTCGGTCCCCGAGAATGTGGTAGGATTGCATCATCCCTGGACTTAAGTCCAAAAGTGATCCGAAGACATTCGTTTTCATATTGTGGATTGCAAGTTGTTGATGATGATGATGCTCCTAATTGAAAGATCAGAGTGTGATGATGATGATGTTACTGATCGAAATATCAGAGTGTGATGATGATGATGTACTAATCGAAAGATCAGAGTATGATGATGATGCTGATCGAAATTTCAAGTATGTTGAAGATGTTGCTGATCGAAAGATCAGAGTATGATGATGATGATGTTGCTAATCGAAAAGTCAAAATACTAATGATGATGATCGAAAGGTCAAAGTGTTGATGATGATGTTGTCGATCGAGTGGTCAAAGTGTTACTGCTGAAGATTGAAGATGAAGACTATATGTTAAAGATGATGAAAAGCTTCCAATGATTTATAGATGTATCACCCTGATGATGTTGATGACGTCTTCTCTCTCCTACTATTGTTATTATTGATGTTGTTGTAGAATACCCTTCTCGGTAAGGGGGAGTGTTGAATTATTGTAACTTCAAAGAATATTCTAAAGATATTTTTGTGATTCCCAATGTTCCTATTGGAAGAATTACTTGTATTAATTTGTACCCCGATGTTCCTATCGAGAGAATTAATAAAAGTCATGAGGAAGTCCCCTCCGTTGTAAGTCGGGTCATTAGTACCCCAATTGTGGTTACTCAAGCCTACATAACTAAATTAGGATTACTCGAGCCTACATAACTGAGTCTAATATTAAGTGAATGGAAGAATGTAAATAGAGGTGTGGTACTCCTCATTTGAAACACACACACTCACTTGTGTGGCCCATAAGAGAGACAGAGAAAGAGTTGTAGCTAGAGAAGGAGGAGGATTAGTCTTTTGGTTTTACCTTTTATCTTTTTGGGGCATCTATATTGAGGAAGATTTTGCTGGGTTTTTCCCTTTAGGGTTTTCCCAGGATAAATCTGTGTTGTTCTTGTGATACTCTTTCTTTCAGTGATCCTGTCTATATGCTTTTGTTATGAAATTGAAATTAAATGCTAATAATCTAGTTTAGCATATGGAAATTTAACACTAAATGTGAGGACGGACTCTGCGTGAGGGCCCTAACCCACCATTGAGGCAGTCATGATCATAGAACTTGGGGTTCAATGAGTGGGCTAAGAAATGCAAAGGTGAGAAATTCTTATCACACCTAGAGATAAGCATATCTTATATGGTGTACCATAAGTTCTTTGTCGATGTCTCATACTCAACACGTTCATTCTCCATAACAATGGTCCTCATGGAGTCAATCATGGAATCCCACCCCTCATAAACATGTGCTAGAATGGGCTGGTCTATGTCTGCAAACCGTAAAAAAGAAATGACCAAGTCCATGATCTTAATGGTAAGATCTACCATCTCCCACCAATCATCATCTAGCACTATGTCCTTTGCCTTTTTTGAAGCAATCTGATCCATTTTTCTCCGAAAGGACCAAAACTCTGAAATAACCATGGACCCAAGAGCAGTTTTGACCTCCCTCAACCTATTGAGCATGATGAATGAGAAAGCAAACCGAGTATATGAAAACTTCAACAATGAAACATGTATGTACTCTTTGTAGATTGTGAGGCCATTGGTGTGTTTTTCCACAAAGGTGTCGATATGGTGTGCATCCTCAATAAATTTTCCAATCCATGTCACATCTGAAGAAATAGATTTCAATGCTAAATTCAAATAACGGACAATGCAAGTAGTCCAAAACACTCGTGAGATCAATACAAGAAAGTATAAACGAGTCTAAACTCTAGACTCTACAATATTACAACTAATAACTCAAATGAAAATCTATAAATTGACCTTTCCCCTTGGGCCTAGATGAATCTTACGCTAAATTCAAAGAATGACCAAATTAGCAATGCAATTATGTAAGGTATCCAAAATGAAAATACCTATGAATATTTAGCTTCCACAATCATGGTAACAACCTTGCAAACATGTGCATTGTTTGTGATGATTTGTACACAAGACTCAACATCTACCTATTTAATGACTTTGATGAACAAATCACCCATATACTGTGCATCCTTGTATTTCCCAGGAGCATCCATTGCTTTCAAGAACACTGGTCCATTTGGGGAAGACACTATGAAATTGATGAGTGGATGGAGTGCTACATCTATCCATCGATCAAAAACAATATTGACACTGAGTGTGGACCATTTTGATCTAATTGGATCAATAATTTTATCCACCTCCTTCTTTTCCTTAACGAACAATGTGGTTCTAAGCTTCTTTGAACCAGGAGGCATGTAACCAGTTGGAGCTTGTTCAATTAGACTTTAACGCATCTCAATGAACAATGGAGATCGTGAACATTGAATGAAATGAAGTTGAGGTAGAAAATGAATGCAATGATAAGGTCCACCGCTTATGCGCCTCTTGTTGGAAAATATGGTCCATTGGACCACTTGTAGTTGGCCTCTTTCTTGTGGGATAAGCATCAACCTCACTCCCAAATTTTCTAGGTGGATTCCTAGTGCTAAAGGGTTTCCTCAAGAATGAAAGAGAATCTTCATTCTGGTGTGTCTTGCTTGTTGTTTCCACCTTCCCTTGGCCAACACGATCCTCTCTTTCCATCTCCCTCTTTTGGGTGTTACTCACTGCTTTACCTGAAGAAATCCCACAAGGAAGGGGCAAAAAATGGCCCTCAACCTGACAATATGTGCTCTTGAACTCATTCTTGCATAAATTGCGACTCCAACACAAATTGCCTCCCCCATCAAGCTTTTTTCCAATCCCTTCATTAGAGAAAATTTGAAGTCTAAAATGGGAATCCTAAGGAAAATAATAAAATAATAGTTAAAATAATAAAATAATATTTATTAATTTTGGAGGAAGAACGAAAAAAAACTACTTTTTTGTTCGTATTTTCAACATATATCCCTGTGTTTTTACTCAAATTTCGAGTGAGGGGACTCGTTGGATGCGGAATTTAATTCTACATCTAACGATTACCCACACTACATACTTTTGATAGACCCCGCTACCCCAAAAGCAATAAATAACTAAAAAAATGTGATGATGACTACATACTTTTGACAAACCCCGCTACCCCAAAAACAAGAAATACCTAAAAAAAATGTGATGATGGCATCATCATCATGTTTTTTAGGTATTTCATGTTTTTGGGATAGCAGGGTCTATTAAAAGTATGCAATTTGGGTACTCATTAGATGCGTAATTTAATTCTACATCCAACGAGTCCTCCCGGTCCAAATTTGAGTAAAAACACAAGGACATATGTTGAAAATACGAACAAAAAAAGTAGTTTTTTTATGACAAATATTTCAAGTCAACCATTATGGTTGACTCATTTTATTGAACTTCTATTGGTTCTTGAATTCCAACTCACAATAATTTATCGTTGCCTCGTTTTCTTATAAGGCCCATTTTAGACCCCAAATTTCCTTTAATGTCTTTCCTTGTCACATATTTCCACAAAGGGTATTTACTCTCTTGGGCTTGTTGTCATGCTAAAACAAGGTTAAATTGAGCATGAGCTCCACAAGAAGTAATTGGAGCACTAACAAGAGTAGAAGAGGATATGATTGGAGGAGGAAGAGGAGGAGAGGCAGTAGATGGGGCATTTCTCCCTTTCCTTTTCCCTTTAGTTGTTTCCCTAAATGATTGAGACATTCTTATTCTTGCGTGATGGTGAGATTGAAATCCTCACCCAAATGCATTTGGAAACCCTTGAAAATCCTTCAAATCTTCTTTCACCTGCAAACAAACTCACTCTAACCTCTCCCTTCACTTGCAAAATGCACAAATGAATGAGAAATTTTGCTTTTAAGAAATCCACAAGCGTCTTTTTCATGGTTTTCATGTCCTGGAATCGGGACATGTTATGGACTGAGTCAGGACATGACTTCAACACATGTCGGACACATCACCATGGGACACATGAGGCCATATGGACATGTCCGATGAGTTAGGAAATCATAAACGAATCTGTAACACTCTTTAAATATCAATATTTAATTAAGCAACTCACCATAATAAAATCAACCACCCTCAAACATAATGAAAATCCAACATTTCAATATCATCTTCTATGGGAAAGTTCTTCAGAGGAAGAAGGACCAACTAAATAGTGACATCAAAGCTCCGTCAAGCTACACCCTCATTTGGTGCAGTGTTGGATACACCCATGCGACTTTGATCTAGCCCACATTTTCTTGTGTGGAGCCACATAGGGTGAATTCGGACGTATTCCTTGTACCTTGGGGTATATTGGGAATCACCTTCCCATGATTAATCAACTCGTCATTTAATAATTCCTAAAACTGACCAAGAACACAATTGAAAAATCTTTACTTTTACAGCAGTAATTGCTTTGACTCTAGGACACTAGTCTTGGATATCTACTATTTTCTTCATTTAGTTAAGCTATCTTTAAATTGTTGTGATTATTGTATTCATGTATGCTATCTAAGTTACTTGTATTTTGCAATTGTCTTTATCAATGACTTAATTCCAAAACTCCTCAATAACAACTTTCATCCAAAATTGTTAGAATTTGAATGTTTCCAATATGATTATGTTAGATCTTCAAACAATTTGCATTATATCACAATAATCATATGCAATATGACCACTGGAAGAAGACAAGCACAACACAATAAAAGAACACAAATATTTTCCTTTGGGAAACCACAAGGCAGAAAACCCAACAACTTCTTCAATATAGAGACAAAGATCCAACTTCTTCATTATGGTAAAAAGAATGATTATCTAGAGACAAAGATCCAACAAGCTGCTACGGTATTTGGTTTGTTGGGTGTGCTATTTTTCTACGAGAACTCCTTAGGTATTCATCGTACTCCATACAACAATTCGTGGTGGTTTGGTACATACTTGTGAAGTTAACTGTTGTCATATTTCTTTGATGGACTCTCCTTTCAGAGAATATCCACTTCCAGGCATGTAAAAGTTTCATTCTTAAAACAAAATGCAAGTTTGAGTGCTAATTGCGAGTACATGATTCTATGTGTTTTGATTCTACTATATAACATTCATATGTATGATAGAAACAAATATTTATATTCATGCTGCCACATAAATATACACTAAACTAGCAGTACAATGCATAAAATCTTGCACTAAGGATCTGATATAGACAATAGTAAGCTACAACCAACTATACCACAAGTGTTTGATGAAATGTCTAAACCAAAGCATCTTTCATGGGGTTTGATTTAAGCCAAGTACAACTACATCAGTGATATTTAAAACTCAACCATTGATAATTGAAATCTATAGCATACTCTCCACAAATTATTTGCTATTATTTGTCATTCAAGTGCATGGCAGATGAACTCAGATCTGATTTATTACGAAGGGAAGTCTATAGTAGTATTGATTTTATGGTCAAAGGCACAGTAAAACTCATTAGGTATGAACAAAATTCATGTTGTTTGCAAACCTCACCTCAAGTCTAAGGACCCATAAATATTTAGGGTAGTGAAAAGGAATCCACAACCTTAGAACATATACACTTCAATCATATTCTGAATCACATTGAAAAAGATGCAATCTTAAACCTAACAAAGGCACAAAATTGAAGGGCATATAGAAAATTCCATGTCGAGTGAACATAACAGTGGCCATAATAATTTTCAAGTTGGCTTACCGAAATATGGGGAAAAAATTATTGCCATTAGTGTGGACCTCTCAAGTC
Organism: Pseudotsuga menziesii; assembly: GCA_001517045.1. Classification (NCBI taxonomy): domain Eukaryota; kingdom Viridiplantae; phylum Streptophyta; class Pinopsida; order Pinales; family Pinaceae; genus Pseudotsuga; species Pseudotsuga menziesii. Next base: position 25,002 of record LPNX010736581.1, read on the forward strand.
ATGGAAAACAAAGGTGGCTACTTGGTGCAGAGTTACGTTTGAGCCCTTAACATTACAAGCTCAAAATAAAAAACAAATAATCTATAAGAAGATTATTTTTCAATCACCCCTCACAGTTCTACTAACATCTAAAGGGAAGTTATTCCACTTTGAGAAAGGAAAAAGTGGTTCAGCCTACTTGAAAAGGGGATCACCTTCCTCCCAATGAATCCCCTATCTTGGAAGATGAGTTTTTCTTCTGAGATTAGGTGAGGCCTACAAGCAAAGTATGACATGTGAAAGCAAGAACTTTTTTATACTGTGTAAATTGGAGTATGTAAAAAACTACTGTGTTTTTATTCACCAAGGAAGATGAGCTTAGGTCATCAGGAAAAGGCATTAAAAATCAACATCCAAATGTTGTACATGTAAAATAATTCTAATTATCTATAGGATTTAAAATGTAATATCAATTATAGAATGTAAAAGGAAGTGCATTCTATATTTATCACCTATTGTATGCATTTTTCCATTAGACTTCAAATTTTAAGCCCAAGCATAACATTTTCCCAATATATTCCAAAGTACCAAGCAGAGGTGAAGGAGACTCATTTATACCCTAGTTCACTATCTAGCAGAATCACTCTCTTAAACACTGAATCAACTACAACAACAGCTAATGTAAAATGCACTTTTCCCACATGAAAGTAAAACTTTACACTTAAATTCATATAACACATACTTTAAAGAACTCAACAAATAATCAAGACTGTAAAGTAAAAGAAAACAACCACCATTAAGGTAAATAATCATAACAATATCTTCTTGTACCAGTGAATAGATGCATTAAAACATGTAAGGTCATATGCCCTTAAAATAAAAATAAAAAAAAATAAAAAAAATCAGAACAATATGTAGAGTAAGTTTAAATAGATGTATGAACACTATGTAAAGTAAACATAATGTTTTAAACTGATTCATAGAAATAACCATCTAGGTCAATTTTTTCAAATATATATTCGGTCATCGGATACAACTCATTTCTATCTCCTTAAAGCGTTCACATCCATCCATTGGATCTTCATATGCAACAAGGATGCTACTTGAGACAGAAATTACAACTATATTAGCATCAATCTCTTCAAGTGGCACTGCATGGATCTTAGTAAGTGACTAAATTCGTCCAGTCCTTGCGATGGCACCATCATATGGATCTAGTATGTTTGTGTCATCTCCTACATGGAATAATTCAATCTCTACTGGAGTTACCGGGCACTGTAAAAAAAAATTAAACGTAAATATAAGAAAAAAATACAACTAAATTCCAAAAACATGCATAATTATTAATGTAACAAAATTAAATGCAGTTACAGCCGAGTCAATCTTTGAACTATCTTGTCCAGCAGGAGTTGCACACACTAACTGATAATTTTGCTGCAGTATATCAATGTCGATAGATTGTTTAATTTTATCCTTCATTTGATTACATCATGCACAAATCAAATATCACATTACAATCATACAATAATATAGTAGAAGAATACTAAATATAACAGTAAAACACTAAAAATCAGTCCTAAACCAATTATATCAGATTATGAATTCAAATCAAGAAATGTTTGCAGGGGAATAATAATTAGCTTACCTCATCAGCATCACTATGACATCCCATTTTATTCCATGATTTGATGATTTGTTCAATGGAAGTGGCTCTGGTTGACATTGTCTTTGTGAACCCATTTATGCAATCCATTACATGTTTATAGTTCTGATCACCATCACTCTGAACAGATGTAGATATGTTAACTAGTTAGCTTTTATCAACTTCATTAGATGGCAATGATTTTTTTGTTGGATTTTTTTATATAAGCTTATGTTTAGAATTGTTTATATAACATATTAAACGTCGTCCAACCATTTCACTCGTATCAATTTCTGATCTAATAGGATCTTGAACCTACAAATCATTACCAACACATAATTAGTTGGATATATATGAGAATTGAAATGCAATATATATAACACAATGTACTTACAAATATAATTACAAAAATGGCATACATAATGTATTGAGCAAAAAAACCATATACTTACAAACATGTGTTGATTGCTTCGCCACCCACCACGACCCATAATAAATTGATTCCTCAAATTATATCCTGCCATCTTCCTTTTTTCACTCCTTTGCACATACTCTTCAACACATAAACTTTCATTCAACTCCTCCCATTGTTTGGGAGTCAAGCTATTGTCCCTTTCTTTTCCATCCAGGATTGATTTTCTGCATTTATGCCTAAAATTGTTAATCAATTTTCTCATTTTGATCTTGTAATATTTGGTGGTAATCCTTCCACCATAAGTCTCAAACGAATTTTCCATTTATCAAATCACCAAATCAACACTTCTTTCATTTTGATCTACAAAATTGGATTTGGTGACATCCAGATGAGACCTTACTCCCGTGCCCAACTCTAAGCCCCACCTTGTAGTATTTGGCTCAAAAGGTTCACCGTCTTTTACCTCAAGCGAATAAGCCTTCTTCCCTGCTGATTTTATTTCTTTGGCTTTTCTTTATGTGGACCTATACATGCCTTGAATCATTTTGTGTTTTTGTATGGAAGCTCACATATCTTCACTTGAATCAAGATTTTGTAATGTATAAAGGGCACTCATGTTTATGCACAGAAAAGGTGATTTTCCTTTGGAAGTTGAAGGCATAATTGGCTCCTTATTGACCACATTAGGTGTGGCACTAGATATCTCACCAATTTGCTCAGATGGACCTTCAAATATTTGTTTTAATTTATAAAACAATTCTCTCAAACCTGCTTTTGATTCAGAAAATATCAAGCCTTCATCAATATTAGCTTGGGCATAATCATCATTATGTGATATAATAGAATGGTGATTATTAGTGTTGTCAGCATATTCTCGATGTACTAATCCAGTATGAAGGTGAAGGTTTATACGAGCTAGTGGCAGTGTGGTTTTGCTTGACTTTTGTTTTCACTCATAATTTTCTATACAATTGACATTTTCCCTATAAAAAATTTATTGAATTAGAAACGAAAGCATAGATGTCCTAAATCATCAAATAGATTATATACACTATCATAAAATATGCTTAGAAGTGAAAAAGTATGAGGAATAAGTATTTATTGAGCCGAAGCATGAGATGGCAACAATGTGCCTTTGCTTGCCTTTTGGTTCTTCTCTATTTCTCTAGAAGAAAACGTTTCCCTATAACACAAAAAATTTATCAAATGAGAATCGAAAGCACATATAGGCTATGTCATGAAATAGATTATAAACAACTTTCATGAAATATGCATAGAAGCGAAAAGATACAAGGAATAACTACTTACTTATTTGTCAAACCAAGAGATGACAAATATTCTTCATTTTTTGCAATCCGTTCTTTACGAACACGCTTATAATCCACAACATTTTTATCATTGTTTTCACCAATTTTACGTTTCCCCCCCCTTATTCTTCATAACCTTGTTGAACATTTCCCTTAAAAATATCGTTAGTACATGTACACGGAAGCAATGAGGTTATCCAGAAAAACTTAATGCAAACATCCATTCATATCATTTCTCAGACAAAATTTGATTGTTATTGGAAAACGAATTTACTATAAATGATTCGAAGAATGAATAACAGTAACCACATAATATAAATTCCTAACCACCTAACATTCAAAAATTCTACCTGAAAGAGTTCAAAACTTAATGCAAACATCCATTCATAGCATTTCTCAGATGAAATTTGATAGTATGAAACATAAGGCAATCATATTTTAAACATTGCATAGTACTGAAAACAAGTATTTGGATAATCCTATGGCCAAAACAATAAAATACATACAAAGCTTAGTACATAGTTTGGACGTACAACCATTGGCTAATCCCATGGCCAAAAAAATAAATTCAATTTGCATAGTGAAGATGTATTCAATAAATCTAGGGTGACAAATCATCATCATCATGATTTGCATTTCCATCAAGATCGCAATCTTCATCTGCTTCATTTTCTCCATTAGCCTCATACAATATATTTCTCTAACCATGCATATCATTCTCTATCCCAGTCTCTTCATTGGGAATCAAAGTTTCTTCTCCAAATACAACTCTATTGTGATATTCAGCTTTTTTTTCCAATGTTTCTTGTAAACCAGTAGATTTCTCATCGAACATTATATCAACATATTCCATGAATTTATTTTTTGAACGAGACTCTACTTGAATGGCATATCACCATCATGGTCTTGTTACATCATCAATTAGAAATGACTGGATAATTTGAGGAGGGGAAACATACGGCTCATCATTATTTGATAAAAGTTGGCATGTATTTGCACGTACAAACCCGTACTCATCATGTTGTACTGCAGATGGTTTGATCCATTAACATTTTAATAATATGGACCTAATCTCAACATAATCAACTTGAATAATATCCTGTATAAATCCAATATAAATTTTCTTTTCAGTTCCGTGATGAAATTCGACACTAACAATATAATCACAATTTTCCTTTCCTCTGTCATTTTCTTCCACTCTTAAATGACTACCATACGCCCACATCCTACTAAATGATGAAGCTATTATATTTGGAGGTCATGAAAGATCAATTTCCTCTATCGTTATATCATGTCCTTCTTGTTGTGCATCACTAATTGAATCAACAACCCAGTCATCAAATTTTGGAAAAGAACCATCTCCAATATTCAAATCCTGAAGTCTACGCTTTCGAGACAGATGCATCCCTATTTGAATATCTTCTTAATATTTTCTACATAGAATATGAACATACAAGATAGTAAGAATGATAATAATTTAACTATTAAATGAAATTAAATAAATAAATTATCATGTAAATAAAATTTCCAATGTGCCACTTATCCAATGAGGATGTGTTTTGAAGAGCTGCACTCAAGAGCATAGGCATGTATCGCAGTTCTTTCCTCATTTGATAGCTTGAAGCGACGTCCATTTACTTCTAACACTTCGCCTACAAATCTCTCATCTCCATCATCATCCCATACACGTCGATTGACATTAGTGAAATCCTTCATATATTATGTGCAAAATCCTATGGCCTCTTGCATTGAATATCCTTCACACATGCTACCTTTTGATTTTGCCTTATTACAAAAAAACATTTTCAGAACCTTCATATATCGTTTTATAGGGTACATCCATCTAGTTCTTATCGGGCCACAATATTCTAGTTCATGTTCTAGATGTACAAGAATATGCATAGAAATATTGAATATTGTTGGTGCAAATTCTCGCTCCAATAAGCAAACGACTTCAACAACCTCTTCCCTCAAATTATCAAAGTTTGAAGGATTTAACACATGCATACTCATTCTCTTCAATATTAGGCCCAACCTTATAATTGTCAATCTTGACTGCTTTTCCAAATTTGATATGACTGCAATAGGTAAAATATCCTCAATTATGACATGATAGTTATGGTTCCTGAGGCCTCTTAAGCCATTATTGTCAATTTGCCTTCTAACGTTACTACTCACATATCCAGTAGGAAAGCGAGTCTGAGACATCAATGTTAAGAATTGTGCATGTTGTTCATTTGTCCACACATAAGGAGCAATAGGTTTTCTAAATTTTTCATCACCATAATTTTCAACCCAAATATTTCGATGGATCTTCATCTCTTGAAGGTCTAGGCATGATGACACTATATCATATGCACCAAAAAGAGTTTCTATAATAGCAAAAGTTATGTTTCTCTCAATATGCATAAAGTCAACAGTATGCCTAATGGTTATATGCTTAAAGTATGGAAGCTTATAAAATATGCACAATCATTTTACACCATCATTGAGTGGATCATTTTTACTACCAGTAATGCCACCATTTTCAATAAATTGCATTCTTTTCTCTCCATTCTCAATAATGTAATCACTGGTTATTGTCGATGGTGCTTCACGATTCTCTTCCTGACCATTGAAACGTGACTTTTGTCGACAATGTGGATGCTCCATTTTAAGATAAGCACGATGTCCACAATAAACACGCTTATGCAAACTACTAGAATGCCTCACAAAAGGTTTAAAGATGCAAGCCGTACATCCATGGTATCCATGAACATTGAGACTAGTCAATGTGCCATATGCAGGAATATCGTGTATCATAAGCAATAAAGAAGCTCTTAAAGTGAAATGGATTGAATCATTATCCCTTAAAAATTGAATTGCTTCAACTCCTTTCCACAATTCTGCTAGCTCATTAAATAATGGCTCTAAATAAACATCAATTGTATCTCAAGTCACACTTTTATTTCCTGGTATAATCAATGACAACATCAAGAAAAATGATTTTTTTGCTAACCATGGAGGCAAGTTATCATTTATCAAAAACACTGGCGAAGTTGACCATTTACTACTCTAATGTGAGAATGGATTCACCCCGTCTAAAGTTAAACCCAACCTTATATTACAAGGCTCTTGGGAAAAATCAGGCCATTTGTTATCAAATTCCATCCACATCTTAGAATCAACCAAAGACTGTTGTTTTCCATCGGTGCTCTTATTTTGGGCATGCCATTGCATAAGCTCAGCAATGTCTTGACATATCTACATTTGAAATAACCATGGGATTACTGGAAAGTAGCAATGAATCTTTCTAGGCGTTGAATTTTATTTCAACCCTCGTTTATACCTCAGTTTTTTACATTTCGTACATTCAGTCTCACTTCCATGATTTTTGCAAAATAATACACAACCATTCACACGTGTGGATCTTCTCATTCCCTAACCCTAGCTTTTTCATTTGTGTTTTACATGCACTCTGGTTTTTAGGCAATGTGGAGTTAGGTGGTAATAACCGATGTAACAATGCTAATAACACATCAACACTCTCATTTGTCCAACCATGCACTATTTGCAAATTAAGAATTAGAATGATTGTTTCCAGATGACTTAACCTGCAAGTACCATACACAGATTTTGAAGCATCTTCCATCAATTTATGCCAATGAGCCTTGAAACCCTCATTCATCATTCCATCAACTTCAATCCCTTCATCTAACATTGCATGTTCATATGCATTTGGATAACTATTTTGAGGGAAAGGGATTATACTGCTATGACTGAATCTCAACATATGTGCAAAAATCACTTGTCTCTTTCTCATCTTCCCTCTAAAATAATTATTACAAGGACATGCATATTTCTCCAACATCTTCTCATTAGATATTCTCTCATCATGCACATGGTATTCATTTGTTAACAAAACTGGACGTTGACTCATCTTTAATTTTCTGCATTCAATTATGAAGACAATATGTCAATCTTACTTTCAACTCTTTTCATCTATCTAATTTTGAATTAAATTCAAAAATATCAAATTCAATTTCTAGAGTCTACAATATATCATGTTATTATACTTATCTGATTACTAGGTTCTAGGCATAACATCTATTGTAGTACTATTATTTCTTGGAAACAAAGTCTAATGTTTGTCATCTTTTTGGCCAGTGGCATTGTTACTGAATGGAGAGTCATATCATAAATCTTCGAGCTATTTTGCAGGGCTTCAGGTATGGAGATCAACTTAGACAAGACTTGTGTATTGTGTGTTGATGAATCTAGTGAGAAAACTCAATGGATCTTGGATATCTTCCCTGTTAAGAGTTCTCCTTTAGACCTTGGCTTCAAGTATCTGGGTTATATGTTAAAACCTAATTGCTATTGGATATCTGATTGGCATTGGTTGATTAAGAAGGTGGAAAATAGAATTACAAACAAGAGCCACAAGTGTTTTACCTTAGAGGGAAGAGTGAGACTCATAAAATATGTATTAAATAGTATACATATTTATTGGTTTTCCTTGGGTCACATCCCGATTTCTATAATCAACAACTTCAGAAAATTGATTGTAAGATTCCTATGGTCTAGAACTAGTTCAGTTGATAAAATTTATCTTACAAGTGGGACATGATTTTTATACCTAGAGCTACTGGTGGTTGGGGCATTAGGAATCCCCTTTGGTATAATATTGCATTAAGTCTCAAGTGTGGGTGGAAGGCCATTAACAGTCGATATTTGTGGGGGCTACTCATCAGCAAAAAATACCTCAAAGAAAAGTCTGTGGAAGATTGGTTAAGTGGCTATAAGCTGACAACTAATAGCTCATTTTTCTGGCTCAGTTTCATGAGACAATTTAATTGGATCAAAAAATGGCTGACTTGGAGAATTGGGAATGGTCAGAAAATTATGGTGGGCATTGACCCAATCATTGGCGGGCCTCAAATTCATACTTTCACTGATGACCTTATTTCACATCTACATTTCAATGGTTACATTTTTTTGAATGACTTCATAAAATAGAACACCTTGGAGGCCTGCGGTGATTATTGGCTAAGTGGTATGGATTTGGGACTCAACAACAGACAGACACAATAGTGCAATACTTTTACACATCATCTTAACAACCCGGGTATTTTTTTAAGAGATGCTAATGAATTAATTCTGTGGGGTAGATTCACATCTAAGACCTTTACTGCTAAACTCTTGTATGATTCAATTGCAGATGAATTATGAACCAAAAGAGTGTTGGTGGTCTCGGATAATTTGGAAATAGAAACTACCCAGCATAATTACTTACTTTATCTGGCTATGCCTAGAAAATGTCATCCTTACTTGGGACAACCTCTGTAGGAGAGGTTGGGAGGGGCCCAATAGATGTGGTTTATGTAACTGTAAAGCTGAAAGTATTGTCCATATCTTTGTGAATTGTAATGCTACTCCAAATATCTAGACACTTGTGTGTGGTGGACTCAGCATTGAAGACAATTGGGCTGGCATCACTTTGCATCATTGACTTATGAACTAGTTACAGAAAAATAAGATGTTATAGACTCCTTCCAGCTTATGTGATTTGGGGTATGTGGAGGTTTTGGATCTATGCTCATCACTGGTTTTTTATATGCTCTGACCAGAGATTAAGTACAGACTATTTAGACCATTATGGTAACACATTGACTGTTTTTGGACACATATTTGTCTTTTTGTGATGACAGCCCATCTTTGTATGCTCATAGCTATTTTGATTCTTAATGAATAACAAATAGTTGTTTTTTCACTGGTGAAAAAAAAAGTATGGTGTTTGTGTGTTGTGTACCTCTAGCTAACAGCTCCTTTTTCTAGCTCAGTTTCATGAGACAATTTAATTGGATCATAAAATAGTAGACTTGGAGAATTGGGAATGGTCAGAAAATTGTGGTGGGCATTAACCCAATCATTGGTGGGACTCAGATTCATACTTTCATTGATGACCTTATTTCACATCTACATTTCAATGGTTACATTTTTTTTAATGACTTCAAAAAACAGAACACCTTGGATGCCTGCGGCGGTTATTGGCTAAGTGCTATGTATTTGGGACTCAACGACACGCAGACACAATAGTGGAATACTTTTACACATCATCTTAACAACTCAGGTATTTTTTTAAGAGATGTTGATGACTTAATTTTGTGGGGTAGATTCACATCTGGGACCTTTAATGCTAAACTCATGTACGATTCAATTGCATATGAATTATCATCCAAAAGAGTGCGTTGGTGGTCTCGAATAATTTGGCAATGGAAATTACCCAACAGAATTACCTGCTTTAGCTGGCTATGCCTGGAAAATGCCATCGTTACTTGGGATAACCTCTGTAGGAGAGGTTGAGAGGGGCCCAATAGATGTGGTTTATGTAACTGTCAAGTTGAAAGTATTGTCCATATCTTTGTGAATTGTAATACTACTTCAAATATCTGGACACTTGTGTGTGATGGACTCAGCATTGAAGACAATTGGGCTGGCATCACTTTGCATCATTGACTTATGAACTGGTTACAGAAAAATAGATGTTATAGACTGCTTCCATCTTATGTGATTTGGGGTATCTGGAGGTTCTGTATATATACTCATCACTAGTTTTTTATATTCTCTGACCAGAGATTAGGTACAAACTATTTAGACCATTAACGATAACACATTGACTATTTTTGGACACAAATTTGTCTTTTTGTGATGACAGCCCATCTTTGTATGCTCATAGCTATTTTGATTCTTAATGAAAAACAAATAGTTTTTTTTTCACTAGTCAAAAAAAAAATTGTTGTTTGTGTGTTGTGTACCTCCAGCATTTCAAGGGTACAATGGACAAAAGCTCTTATCATATGGGCATGCTCTAGACTCTGCATAAATGCCATAAAAAGTGTCCTTGGTTGAAAGCTCAAAGAGGTTTTTACTTTAGGCAAAACAAAATGCTGAAGTTGCTAAACAGATTTTGGGACCTATGATATACTTTTAGCAGCCCATAGACTAATAAACTTTCGGTTGAATGGAGACACCCCATTTGAAAGATTGGCGACAATGAGAAAACCTCATCCTTTCCTAAGTATGTTGGTATTATGGCTAGAAATATATCAGCTGACTATCAGATTTATTCTATTTTGTATTGGGGAAGTGCTTAAGCCTGTTTTCATTTCCATACTTGGAAAATCTATTCGAACATAAATAATATCATGATTGTGAGTGCATCTGCCCAGAATTAGCATGCACCCCTTTTGTGACTATTTCCTATTTTATATAGAATGAAAATCATCCCAGAGGATGTCACCAGGGTGCTGCCTTTTGGAGATGACAGAATTCTCATGCTTCCTTTTGAAAATCATTCTCATGGTGTTTGACCTATATGGACACATTCCCCCCACCTGGGCTGTAAAAATGAACCTCTCGACTCAATTAGAAGAAATGGTGTATGGATCCCAAATATGGTGCATGCATGCATGCACAACCTTTTCTAGTTGGGGCACACTAAGCCTAGAGGTTTTATCTCTCCAAGGAGGGCATAATTCTCTACATTGTTTTTAGGGTTACGACTTCCTTATGTAACAAGGCACTCCACAAGGATGGTTCATACCTTTTTTAAACCATATCATTATTATTATATAAAAGATAAGAAAGTCTTCCACTGAAATAGTTAGAGATTTTGAGTTTAGAGCTAAGCATTGTCTTTCTCTCAGTTAATAGAGAACAAATTCATGATTGAGTGGCTTGGATTTGTAATAGTTGTTCATTTTTTTAGGGTGGTGTATTTGTTAGATCTATCCCTTTGGCTAGGAGGGTCTCATACATCAATTTGGAATTTGAAAAGCTTGTGACCTTAACTTGAATTATTATTATTATTGTCACTATGATAGAATCTAGCATTCATTTTTTGTGGTTTTGGTAGGAGTTTATTAGTATTAAGTTTCCTAGTTTTAGGGTTTGAATTCTGAGTGCAAAATCTGCTTACCATGTCTTAAAAATTTAACATGGTATCAAGGTTGCAGATATCAAATATTTCAGGAATCCATGCATGTAGAAGGCTACTGCCTGTGAGAGGTAGTTTCTATGATGACAAATCTTAGGTTTCTGATTGAGTTTGATGATCTGTAATTCATTATCAGAGATCGCAACCCCAATCCCAGTCAAGTTTTGGTTAGAGTGTGCGAGAGGGAAGCCTATACAAGTTGTGGAAGAGGTCAAAGTGTACATGTCCGAATACTTTGATAATTTTTGAAAAATCAAGGACCAAGAGGGAGCTGGAGTACCTTACAACCCTTGGAAAAATGAGGTTGCAAAAAATAAATCCATCATAGACAAGACTAATGCTATGATTCAAGATCTAGACCTATCCATGCATATTTATGCAAAAACATGAAATACAATTGTCTACATTCTAAACACGTGTCCTCATGGGATATTGAAGGACAAAACACCAAAAGAAGCTTTTACTAGTGACAAACCATAAGTATCACACTTTAGTGCTTTTGGTTTTCTTGTGTGTATTCATAATCTTGATGAGAAGAGATCTAAGATTGAGCCCTTTATCATGAAGTTCATCTTTGTTTAAGACAATGAATACTCTAAGGCTTATATAATATATCTTTGATCACTATGGAAGATAATGGTTAGACAAGATGTGAAAATATATGAGAATGCATAGTCCTCTAAGTCATAGGAGCCTCCTACAGACGCAAAGGAGGGTGAACAAGTTAGATTTATTTGAATGACTTCAGAAAACAGAACACCTTGGAGGCCTATAATGCTTATTGGCTAAGTGCAATGGATTTGTGCTTATTGGCTAAGCCTCTCCAAATTTGACATTATTTTATCTGTTGATTTATGCAATGCTAACACCTTCTTTGCATTACCATGAACAATGGGAGGAAAAATAAAAAATAAAATATCAGAGGAAATACTCGAGACCTCTATTATCAACGAAGGTTTGAACCATGTTTCCCACAAACTCTAATGCCTTAGCCAAAGCCAAAAAAAGTGAAAAATCAACTTAATAATATCTAATTGGAGTAGGAGTAGTGCTCAAAATTCCTCTACAGAAGTGAACACCTCAAAAGATAGTTGGCCCTATTAATGTCTAGCTCATGCACAACCACTACTCCATATTTTAATACAAGAGAGAATCCACAAACATTTTAGCAATTAATCCCTAAAGGCCTAACAGTTTAACCCTAGATCGACTCAATAGTAATATTATTTTAAGGCTTACTATGTAACTTAATAAAAAATGTCCCAATTGTCCAAAGCCCTTAAAAATCGGCAAAAATTTCAGAAGAATTTGACTTACCTGAGAAGAACTGGAGGATTTCAGCTCTGTAACTAAGGATGTCCTTGCGCACCTCTTCAAAATCCTTCACATCCGACCTGATGCGGTCTTCATCTCCATTGCAGATGCTATCAATGGTGGATATATATTAACCAAAGCAACAAATTCAACACCCGAAAACCCAGAATATATCACTCCCCTCCCGCTAATTAACCAACTAATATCAACATTCTCTCTATTGATGGGTAGTAAATTCTATAATAACAAACCCTTACCTCAGGATTTGTAAACTCTCTCGCCAATTAATATGAAATGAGCAGAATGAACTTCATAACCCACAGACAAGCTGTCTAATATGCAACCACCAACTGTATATGAACCCTCCCATATTCTCCCCCACGCCGCTCTTCATCATGTCGAGGACTGGTAATGCACAATGTTGATACATTATGGCTCCCATTTTGTGCATGGTACATCGCCCTAACGCGTGTTAATTATAACTTGCAAATTGTGACACTGTTTATATCACCCATATGTTTTATTGCTTTGGTTTTTCCCCCTAGCGATTTTGCCGAGCCTTATAAAAACTTATATAATTATATGCCAAGGTCATGTAAAAAGCCTATAAAAACTATAATTATATGCCAAGGTGCCAAGGTCGTGTCCAAATTAGCCTATAAAAACTATAATTATATGCCAAGGTCATGTCCAAATTATCTTATAAATACTATAATTATATGCCAAGGTGCCAAGGTCGTGTCCAAATTAGCCTATAAAAACTGTAATTATATGCCAAGGTCATGCAAATTAGCCTTATAATTAACATTATATGCCAAGGTTTAGTGGGTTTTTTTATATGCCAAGTTCATGTCCAAATTAACATATAGCTGGGTTGCATTAATTCAATTTTGTTAATATAGGGATGTATAAATATATATTATATATATGTTAGAATTTATTAAATTCTAACACTGCAGATGGATTCAGAGACCCTTTTGTACAAATTCATTGTCAAATTTGTAATTGTTTACATTGTCGAAGTGACAACTAAAAATGACCAATTGTTATGTGGTCATTTTTAGTCTAGATATCCCGTGACCAAATTTGGTCATTTACCTTGGTCGTTTTTAGTTGGTTTTTATCCCGTGACCAAAAGTGGTCATTTATCTTGGTCTTTTTTAGAAATGACCACTTTGGTCATAGGATAAAACCAACTAAAAATGACCAAGATAAATGACCAAATTTGGTCACGGGATATCTAGACTAAAAATGACGACATAACAATTGGTCATTTATTTGGTCATTTTTAATTGTCACTCCGGCAATGAAAAAAATTACAAATTTGACAATGAATTTGTATATTTTACTAAATTTTAACACTGCAGATGGATTCAGAGACCCCATTTTTAACACCACAGATGGATTCAGAGACCCCATTTTTTACCTTCTTAAAAAGGGGGGTTAAAAAGGGGGTCTCTGAATCTATCTACAATGTTAGAATTTAGTAAATTCTCACATATATATAATATATATTTACACGTCCCTATACTAACAAAATTGAATTAATGCAACCCAGCTATATGTTAATTTGGACATGACCTTGGCATATTAAAAAACCCACTAAACATTGGCATATAATGTTAATTATAAGGCTAATTTGCATGACCTTGGCATATAATTATAGTTTTTATAGGCTAATTTGGACACGACCTTAGCACCTTGGCATATAATTATAGTTTTTATAGGCTAATTTGGACACGACCTTAACACATTGGCATATAATTATAGTTTTTATAGGCTTTTTACATGACCTTGGCATATAATTATATAAGTTTTTATAAGGCTCGACAAGACCGCTAGTGGAAAAAACCAAAGAAATAAAACATATGGGTGATATAAATTGTGTCGTAATTTGCAAGTTATAATTAACATGCGTTAGGGCGATGTACTATGCATAGAATGGGAGCCATAATATATCAACATTGTGCATTACCATTCCCTGACATGATGAAGAGCGGCGGGGGGGAGAATATGGGAGGGTTCATGTATAGTTGCTGGTTGCCATATTGGACAGCTTGTATGTGGGTTAATAGAGTTCATTCTGCTCATTTCGTGAGAATTGGCGTGGGAATTGGCGTGAGAGTTTACAAATCCTGGGGTAAGGGTTTGTTATTACATAATTTGCTGCCCATCAATGGATAGAATGTTGATGTTAGTTGGTTAATTGGTGGGAGGGGAGTGATATATTCCGAGTTTTCGTGTTTTGAAATTGTTGCTTGGGTTAATATATATCCACCACTGGTAGCATCTGCAATGGATATGAACACCACGTCAGACCGTACGTGGGGGATTTTGAAGAGGCACACAAGGACGTCCTTAGTTGCAGAGCTGAAATCCTCTGGTTCTTCCTAGGTAAGTCAAATTCTTCTGAATTTTTTGTCGATTCTTAAGGGCTTTGGACAATTGGTACATTTTTCTATTAAGTTACACAGTAAGCATTGAAATAATATTACTATTGAGTCGATCTAGGGTTAAACTATTAGGATTTTAGGGATTAATTGCTAAAATGTTTGTGGATTCTCTCTTGTATTAAAATATAGAGTAGTGGTTGTGCATGAGCTAGACATTAATAGGGCCAGCTATCTTTTAAGGTGTTCACTTTTCCTGAGAAATTTTGAGCACTACTCCAACTCCCATTAGATATTATTAAGTGTATTTTGCACTCTCTTTGACTCTGGCTAAGGCATTAGGATTTGTGGGAAACATGGTTCAAAACTTAGTTGACAATAGATGTCTCGATTCTTTCCTCTAATATTTTATTTTTATTTTTTCTCCCACTGTTCATGGTAATGCAAAGAAGGTGTTAGCATTGCATAAATCAACAGATAAAATAATGTCGAATTTGGAGAGGCTTAGTTAATAAACACAAATCCATAGCACTTATATAATAAGCGTCGCAGGCCTCCAAGATGTTATGTTTTCTAAATTCATTCAAATAAATGTAACTTGTTCACCCTCCTTTGCATCTGTAAAGGGCTCCTATGACTTAGAGGACTATGCATTCTCATATATTTTCACATTTTGTCTAACCATTGTTTTCCATAGAGATCGAAAACATATTATATAATCCTTGGAGTATCCATTGTCTCAAACAAAGAAGTTCTTCATGCTAGAGGGTTCGAGCTTAGATCTCTTCTCATTAAGATTATGAATATACACAAGAAAACCAAAAACACTAAAGTTTGATACTTATGGTTTCCCACTAGTAAAAGCTTCTTTTGGTGTTTTGTCCTTCAATATCCCATGAGGACACGTGTTTAGAATGTAGACAATTGTATTTCATGTTTTTGCATAAAAATGCATGGATAGAACTAGATCTTGAATCATAGCCTTAGTCTTGTCTATGATGGATTTATTTTTTGCAACCTCATTTTGCTAAGGGTTGTAAGGTACACTCGGCTCCCACTTAGTCCCTTATTTCTAAAAAATTATCAAAGTATTTGGAGGTGTACACTCTGACCTCTTGCACAACCTGTATAGGATTCTCTCTCGCACACTCTAAGCAAAACTTGACTAGTACCGGGGTTGCAATCTCTGATAATGAATCACATATCATCAAACTCAATCAGAAACCTAAGGTTTGTCATCATAGAAACTATCTCTCACATGCAGTAGCCTTCTACATGCATGGGTTCATAGAAGATTTGATATATGCAACCTTGATACCATGTTAAATTTCTAAGACATGCTAAGCAGCTTTTGCACTCATAATTCAAACCCTAAAACTAGGAAACTTAATACTAATAAACTCCTACCAAAACCACAAAAAATGAATACTAGATTCTATCATAGTAACAATAATAATAATAATCCAAGTTAAGGTCACAACCTTTTCAAATGTCAAATTGATGTATGAGACCCTCCTAGCCAAAGAGATAGATCTTACAAATACATCACTCTAAAAACATGAACAACTATTACAAATCCAAACCACTTAATCATGAATTTGTATCATTATTAACTGAGAGAAAGATAATGCATAGCTCTAAACTCAAAATCTCTAACCATTTCAGTGGAAGACTCGCTTGTCTTTTATATAATAAGAATGATGGTTTAAAAAATGTATGAACCATCCTTGTGGAGTGCCATGTTACATAAAGAAGCCATAACCCTAAAAACAATGTAGAGAATTATGTCCTTCTTGGAGAGATAAAACCTCTAGGCTTAGTGTGCCCAAACTAGAAAAGGTTGTCCATGCATGCATGCGCCCTCCTTGGGATCCATGCATCATTTCTTTAAATTGAGTCGACAGGTTCATTTCTACATCCCAGGTGGAGGGAATGTGTCCATATAGGTCAAACACCATGAGAATGATTTTCAAAAGGAAGCATGAGAATTCTGGCATCTCCAAAAGGCAGCACCCTGGAGACATCCCTTGGGATAATTTTCATTTTGTATAAAACAAGAAATAGTCACAAAAGGGGTGCATGCTAATTCTCAGCAGATGCACTCACAATCATGATACTATTTATGTTCGAATAGATTTCCCAAGTATGGAAATGAAAACAGACTTGAGCACTTCCCCAGCACAAAATACAATAAATCTGATAGTCAGCTAATATATTTCTAGCCATAATACCAATATACTTAGGCAAGGATGAGGTTTTCTCATTATTGCTAATCTTTCAAAAGGGGTGTCTCCATTCAACTGAAAGTTTATTAGTCTATGGGATGCTAAAAGCATATCATAGGTCCCAAAATCTGTTTAGCAACTTCAGCATTTTGTTTTTCTTAAAGTAAAACCCTCATTGAGCTCTCAAGCAAGGACACTTTTTATGGCATTTATGTGGAGTCCAAAGCATGCCCATATGATAAGAGCTTTTATCCATAGTACCCTTGAAATTCTAGAGGTACACACACAAACACTATACTTTTCTTTTCACAACTGAAAAAACAACTATTTGTGATTCATTAAGAATCAAAATAGCTGAGCATACAAAGATTGGTTGTCATCACAAAAAGACAAACCTGTGTCCAAAAAAAGTCAATGTGTTACCATAACGATCTAAATAGTCTATACCTAATCTCTGGTCAGAGCATATAAAACACCAGTGATGAGTATATATACAGAACCTCCAGATACCCCAAATCACATAAGATGGAAGCAGTCTGTAGCATCTATTTTTTTGTAACCAGTTCATAAGGCAATGATGCAAAGTGATGTCAAACCAATTGTCTTCAATGCTGAGTCCATCACACACAAGTGTCCAAATATTTGGAGTAGTATTACAATTCACAAAAATATGGACAATAATTTTAGCTTCACAGTTACATAAACCACATCTATTGAGCCCCTCCCAACCACTCCTACAGAGGTTGTCCCAAGTAAGGATGGCATTTTCCAGGCAAAGCCAGATAAAGCAGGTAATTTTGTTGGGTAATTGCCATTGCCAAATTATCCGAGACCACAAACGCACTCTTTTGGATGATAATTCATCTGCAATTGAATCTTACATGAGTTTAGCAATAAAGGTCCCAAATGTGAATCTACCCCACATAATTAAGTCATCAGTATCTCTTAAAAAAATACCAAGTTTTTAAGATGATGTGTAAAAGTATTCCACTATTGTGTATGTGTGTCATTGAGTCCCAAATCCATAACACTTAGCCAATAAACGTTGTAGGCCTCCAAGGTGTTTTGTTTTCTGAATTCATTCAAAAAAAATGTAACCATTGAAATGTAGATGTGAAATAAGGTCATCAGTGAAAGTATGAATCTGATGCCCACCTATGATTGGGTCAATGCCCACCACAATTTTATGACCATTCCCAATTATCCAAGTCAACCATTTTCTGATCCAATTAAATTGTCTCATGAAACTGAGCCAGAAAAAGGAGCTATTAGCTGTCGACTTATAGCCACTTAACCAATCTTCCACATACTTGTCTTTGAGGTATTTTTTTCTTGATGAGTAGCCCCCACAAACCTTGACTGTTAATGGCCTTCCACCCACACTTGAGACTTAATTCAATATTACACCAAAGGGGATTCCTAATGCCCCAGCCACCAACAGCTCTGGGTATAAAAATCTTGTCCCACTTTATAAGATGAAATTTGTCAACTGAACTGGTTCCAGACCATAAGAATCTTACAATCAATTTTTTGAGGCTGATGATGATAGAAATCAGGATTCGACCCACGGAAAACCAATAAATAGGTATACTATTTAATACAGAGTTGATGAGTGTCACTCTTCCCCCCAAGGTAAGCCACCTATGGCTCCATTTCATAATTCTATTTTCCACCTTCTTAATCAACCAATTCCAATCAAATGTCCGATAGCAAATAGGTTTTAACATATAACCTAGATACTTGAAGCCAATGTCTAAAGGAAAACCCTTAACACGGAAGATCTCCAATATCTACTAAGTTCTCTCACTAGATTCATCAACACACAACACACAAGTCTTGTCTAAGTTGAGCTACAGACCCAAAGCCCTGCAAAATAGCTCAAAGATTTCTGATATGACCCTCCATTCAGTAACAATGCCACTACCAAAAAGGATGACAAACACCAGACTTTATTTCCATGAAATAATAGTACTGCAATAGATGTTATGCCTAGACCCTAGTAATCAGATAAGTATACTAACATGATATATTGTAGACTCTAGGAATTGGTTTTTATCTTTTTGAATTTAATTCAAGATTAGATAGATGAAAAGAGTTGACAGTAATATTGACATACTGTCTTCATAATTGAATGCAGAAAATTGAAGATGAGTCAACGGCCAGTTTTGTTAACAAACGAATACCATGCACATGATGAGAGATTAGCCAATGAGAAGATGTTGGAGAAATATGCATGTCCTTGTAATAATTGTCTCGGAGAGAATATGAGAAAGAGACAAGTGATTTTTGCACATATGTTGAGATTCATTCATAGCAGTATAAGCCCTTTCCCTCAAAATAGTTATCCAAAGAGGGTACCATTGCAAGTCACAAGAGATGTAGAGGAACCAAACATAGACGAAGATGCAACAAATGCAGATGAACATGCAATGTTAGATGAAGGGATTGAAGTTGATAGAATGATGAATGAGGGTTTCAAGTATGATTGGCAGAAATTGATGGAGGATGCTTCAAACCCTGTCTATGGTACTTGCAAGTTAAGTCATTTAGCAACAATCATTATAATTCTTAATTTGTAAATAGTGCATGGTTGGAAAAATGAGAGTGTTGATGAGTTATTAGCATTGTTACATCGGTTATTACCACCTGAATCCACGTTTCCCCAAAACCCAAGTGCATGTAAAGCACAAATGAAAAAGCTAGGGTTAGGGTATGAGAAGATCCACACATGTGTGAATGGTTTTGTATTATTTCACAAAAATCATGCAAGTGAGACTGAATGTCTGAAATGTAAAGAACCGAGGTATAGACAAGTGTTGAAATCAAATTCCACGCCTAGAAATATTCTTCGCCACTTTCCTGTTAGAATAATCAACCCATAGTTACCTACCTTAGACATTAATTAAATCATTTTTTTCGTATTACCTAATTTCCTAGATTCCACTCTATGCTAATTGCCTTCTACATGTCCTAGAAGTCAACACATGTTAAAACTGAGTCATGGAGTGCTTGGGAAACATCCTGGAAACCCATTTTAGCATGTCAGCTTTATTCCAGATCCTCCAAAGTGCATATCTATTTTTTCTGAAAAGCTGCCTATTTTATTGAGATTTAAGGCAAAAGGAAAAGCTAGAGTAGGTGTAGTTGACTTGTTTTTTTTCCACATCATTCTCCCTCATTTTCTCCTAATAAAAGCATGTATGAGTTGTCTTTATATCCCTCGTTAGCTTGCCTACTTGACTTATCCAATTCGTGAGCATCTTGGTGGATTTGGAAACTGCTTTATGCACCTATGGAAGATTTGACTAGATTTAGTAAGCCTGTTTTTTGACATTTTCGAATGGCATCCTTATGCATTCGAATATCTCATGTAATTATATATTGTAGCAACCTATTACTTAACAAGGTTGGCTATTGTACACTTACTCGATACAGATTAGTGTTATGCTCCAATTTCAGTCTCCTTTGGTGTTAATTTTGCATGTTTGATTAGCAATTTTGTGAGTGTAATTGTTCTATCTCTTGGGTTCNGAGTCTTTGTAGATCAATTTCTCTCCTTCCATATTGTTATTTCAGGTTTGACATCTTGACTGGGAACATATTCTGCTGACTGAAGGGCACAGTTTCTGAGCTATGGACCAATCTTAGAAGATCATCTTAACTCCATTCAATTTCTTTGAGTGGAAAGATGAGATGGAGATATTGTTGAGAGCGAAAGGTCTCTACAGGGTGAGTATGGAAACTAAGGCAGATCCCAATACAATTGTAGAGAAAATAAAATGGCACAACAAGAGGGATGAGGCATATGGTATTTTGCATCTAAGCATTTCAAGAGACCTCCTCTTTCATCTTGATGGATTGACATCACCTAATGAAGTGTGGAAGAAGCTTGTGGAGATTTTTGGTAAAACAGATGAGATGAGAGGACATCAAATCGAGAATGAGCTGATCTCATTGAGTCCCAGTAGCTTCGAATCCTTGCAACTCTACTTTTCCAAGTTTAAAGCCCTTGTTTTGCATCTAAAATAGTATGGGATCGAAAAGAAGGAAGAACAACTAGTTTTGGCCATACTCTCTAAGCTTGGCCCTGACTATTCACTGTTTGTTTCGACCTTCCATGCCACCAAGTTAACAGCTCGATCCTGGAAGATGCCTAAGCTTGCAGAGTTCATGGAATCCCTCACACATGAACGAGATAATTTGGTGATGATGGGCACCATCAAACCTTCCAAAGACTAAGATTTGGTTGCTGGAGATTCAAGGGTGGATTCAAAAAGCAAGAAAAAAGCTAAAAAAATCCACCTGAGCAAAAGAGAGATAAGAACAAGTCTCAAGAGGAGCCCCAAGGTTCCAAGAAGAACTCCCAAAAGAAGAAGAACAAAGGATAAATGAACAAGTGTGCATGCTGTAGTAAGGGCTATCATCCTGAGAGCTCTTGTATGAAGAAGCAAATTGACATGTTGACCCAACTCCTGGAGAAGAATAACATCTCCCTTCTTGATTGCTAAAAGAAGAGGGAAGGAGGATCAAATGTAGAGGACAGAGAGAGAGTACATGCCTTGCCTGCTGGCACATCAAGCTCACCTAGCTTCATCATAGACTTTGAAGCTTCTAGACATATGGTTTCGACAAAATACCATTCTCCTCTCTTGACATGTCAAAAGGTCAACCAATAGTTTTGGGAGGTGACTCTCTCACTGACAGTTAGGGGAAGGGAAGGATTGATCTTGGCCATGATAAGTTCAATAATGTATTTTATGTTCCAGGTCTTGCCTCTAATCTCTTGTCAGTATATCAGATGACTCACATTGGGTCTCCAAAGAAGGTCATCTTCTCCCCTGATGATGTTGAAATCACTGAGATTTCGAATGGTAAAATCATAGCAAAAGGTGTTGTTGATCACACCTCAAAGGTATGCATGTTTTCCCATTTTCTACCCTACTCAAACCCCTCTACTCTTCTGATTCATGCTAATGAGGAAAGCAAGCTTTGGCATGAAATATTTGGCCATCTTAACTACAAGTATCTTTCTGACTTGAGTGAAAAAAATATGGTCATAGGGTTACCAAAGATCAAGTTTTCTAAGGGAGCGTGTCAAGGTTGTATCCTAGGAAAACACCCAGAGCACAAATATGAGAGAACTAGTCATGAGAGAACCTTTGTACCTCTTGAGTTGATCCACAATGATATTTCTAGTCCATTTCCGCATATGTCCATGACTCAAGCCAAATATGCACTGACCTTCATAGATGAATTTTCCAGGTATTGTTGGGTTCACATCCTAAAGCATAAGTATGAAGTTTTTTACCTCTTCAAAGTCTTTAAAGCCTTGGTTGAAAACCAGTCTGGGATGAAACTCAAGATCCTCAAATATGACAATGGTGGTGAGTATGTCAAGTCTAAGTTCATTCAATATTGTAAATATGCAGGTATTTAGATGCAGCATTCGATCCCTTCCACACCACAGCAAAATGGTGTTGCTGAGAGAAAGAACAGGTCACTGAAGGAGATGGCAACCTGCATGATGGAGGCTAAGACTTTGCCACCAAAGTTTTGGGCCAAGGCTATAAATTGTGCATCCTACATCTAGAATAGGGTGCCTCATAAGAAGCTTGATGTTATGACTCATTTTGAAGCTTGGAGTGGGCACAAGCCAGATGTGACCCATTTCAGGATTTTTGGCTCAAAGGTTTGGGTTAGAATTCCAACTGAAAAGAGAAAGGATTTGCAACCCCAAAGCCAAGTGTGCCTATTTGTTGGGTATTCTGAAGATTCAAAAGGGTACAGGCTGATCAACTTGAGCACTAACAAATCTTTCATTGAAAGAAGTGTTCAGTTCTAAGAGGAGCCTTTAGTAGCAGTTGAAGTTGGAGAGTCTTCTTCACCACCAGATCCATTAATTGTAAGTGGAGAGACTAAAGAGTTTGTTGATTCTGATATGTCTAGTAATGATGATTTGATTGTAAATCCTGACAGTGCTACAAGACCAAAAAGAGCAGCAAAAACCATTCATACAGCTAGGGAACTAGCTGGAAATCCTAGTGACACTGGGAGGACTAGATCTCAGTTTGAGAGTGCCCTTTATGTGAAAGATCCTCTATTTGCTGAGAGGTGTTATTTGATAGTTGAATTAGATACACAGACATATGAAGATTCAGCACATGATCCAAGATGGAAAACAGCCATGAAAGAAGAATTCAGCTCGCTCCAAAAGAACAACACTTGAGAACTGGTTGATCTTCCCCCAAGGAGGAAGCTAGTTCAATGTAAGTGGGTTTTCAAGAATAAGTTTGCTTCTGATGGTTCACCTTTGAAATATAAGGAAAGATTGGTAGCCAAGGGATACTCACAAGTACATGGTATTGACTACAATGAAACCTTTGCACCAGTGGCAAAGATGGACTCCATAAGACTAGCTTTAGCCATTGCAGCTTCGAAGTAGTCGGAGGTACATCACATGGATGTGAAGTGTGCTTTCCTAAATGGAGATCTCACTAAAGATATTTGCATGCAGCAACCTGAAGGGTTTTTTTCTAATCCATATTTAGTGTGCAGGTTAAAGAAATCATTGTATGGGCTCAAGCAAGCCCCTAGGGCTTGGTATGCCAAGATTGATAGCTTTATGCTGCCATTGAGTTTTGTTCGATGCAAGTCTAATACTAAGGTCTATTTGAAGTTGATTCATGATTCTTTGATGATTATTTTCTTGTATGTGGATGACCTTCTGATTACAGGAAGTTCAAAGAAAGAGATTGCCTCCTTGAAGGATGCAATGAACCATGCATTTTCTATGACAGGTTTGGGATTGTTGGGCCAATTCTTGTGTCTCGAAATTTCTCAATCCCAACATTGAATCAAAGTATATCATTCCAAGTATGCCTTAGATTTGTTGAACAAGTTCAAGATGAAATATTGCAAGCCAAGAAAGACTCCCTTACTTTCAGGAGTTAAGCTTGAAGAAACAGGTTCTTCTCCTATGGTAAATAATACACTGTATAGGCAGTTGATTGGGTGTTTGCTTTATCTTACACGCACTTGACCTGATCTATCTTATGCAGTTAGTGTGGCTTCAAGATACATGGATCAGCCTCATGAGATCCACTGGAGGGTAGTCAAAAGGATCCTAAACTTTGTTCAAGGAACAAGAACTCATAGGATCTTCTACAAAACAAAATCTGATCTTGATTTGATTGGATTTACTGACAGTGATTGGGCAGGTGACAACACAGATCAAAAGTCAAAATCGGTATATGGGTTCATGCTTGCATAAGGACCAATCAGTTGGCCAAGCAAGAAGCAGAGTGCCATAGCACTCTCATCTACAGAAGTCGAGTATAGAGGAATTGTAAATGCAGCAACTCAATGTTTGTGGTTGCAGGAATACTTGGAGAATGTGGCTTCGAATCAGAGTTTTCAACTATTATCTACTGCGATAATTAGAGCACTATTCAAATCTAAAATGATCCAGTTCATAGATAGCAAACCAAGCACATTGAGATCCATATGCACTACATCAGACAGCTTGTGCATGATGATACCATTCATCTACTCTTCTCTGCATCTTCAGAACAAGTAGCAGACATCTTCACCAAAGTTTTTTGTGAGAATACATTTAGCAATCTCAAATCACTGCTGGGGATTGTTGATCATGCTGTGAAGCATGATTGATGACAAGATTTCCAAATTTTGTTTTCCTGTCCATGTTTAAGGGAGGATTTTCCCACTGGGTTTTGCCTCTTTCCTTGGTTGTATAGACAAGTAGTATGTAAAGGGTGACTAAGCCTTATTGATAGGCCCTATATTTTTCTGATATTTGCTCATAAATTCAGGCTTAAGGGGGGGTGTTAGAATAATCAACCCATAGTTACCTACTTTAGACATTAATTAAATCATTTTTTTCTTATTACCAAGTTTCTTAGATTCCACTCTACGCTAGTTGCCTTCTACATGTCCTAGAAGTCAACACATGCTAAAAATGAGTCATGGAGCGCTTGAAAAACATCCTAGAAACTCATTTTAGCATGTCTACTTTATTCCAGATCCTCCAAAGCGCATATCTACTTTTTCTGAAAAGCTGTCTGTTTTATTGAGATTTAAGGCAAAAGGAAAAGCTAGACTAGGTGTAGTTGACTTATTTTTTGCCCACATCATCCTCCCTCCTTTTCTCCTAATAAAAGCATGTATGAGTTGTTTTTTCATCTCTCATTAGCTTTCCTACTTGACTTAGCCAATTCGTGGTCAACTTGGTGGATTTGGAAACTGCTTTATGCACCTATGGGGGATTTGACTAGATTTCTGTTTTTTGACCTTTTCGAATGGCTTCCTTATGCATTTGAATCTCTCATGTAATTATATATTGCAGCAGCTTATTACTTCACAAGGTTGGCTATTGTACACTTACTCAATACAAATTAGTTTTATGCTCCAATTTCAGTCTCCTTTGAGGTTAATTTTGCATGTTTGATTAGCAATTTTGTGAGTGTAAATGTTTTATCTCTTGGGTTCAATTTCCACATTTGCAGTAATCCCACGGTTACTTTGAATGTATCGATGTCGAGACATTGTTGATCTTATGCAATGATGTGCCCAAAATAAGAGCACCGCTAGAAAAAAACGGTATATGGTTGATTCTATGATGTTGATAGAATTTGACAACAAATGGCTTGATTTTTCCCAAGAACATCGTAATATAAGGTTGGGTTTAGCTTTAAATGGGGTGAATCCATTCTCAGATCAGAGTAGTAAATGGTCAACTTGGCCAGTGTTTTTGATAAATTATAGCTTGCCTCCATGGTTAGCAAACAAATCATTTTTCTTGATGTTATCATTGATTATACCAAGAAAGAAAAGTGTGACTTCAGATACAATTCATGTTTATTTAGAGCCATTATTTGATGAGCTAGCAGAATTGTGGAAATGATTTGAAGAAATTCAATTTTTAAGGGACAATTATTCAATACATTTCACTTTAAGAACTTATTTATTTCTTACGATACACGATCTTCCTGCATACGGCACATTGACTAGTCTCAATGTTCATGGATACCATGGATGTTCGGCTTGCATCTTTAAACCTTTTGTGAGGAACTCAAGTAATTTGCATAAGTGTGTTTATTGTGGACATCGTGCTTACCTTAAAATGAGCATGCATATCGTCGACAAAAGTCACGTTTCAATGGTCAGGAAGAGAATCGTGAACCACCATCGACAATAACCAGTGATTACATTATTGAGAATTCAGTTTATTGAAAATGGTGGCATTGTTGGTAGTAAAAATGATCCACTCAATGATAGTGGTTTAAAATGATTGTGCATATTCTATAAGCTGCCATACTTTAACCATATACCCATTAGGAATACTGTTGACTTTTTGCATACTGAGAAAAAAATAGCTTTTGCTATTATAGAAACTCTTTTTGGTGCATATGATATAGTGTCATTATGCCTAGACCTTCAAGAGATAAATATTCGTCGAAATATTTGGGTTGAAAATTAAGGTGATGGAAAATTTAGAAAACAGATTGCTCCTTATGTGTGGGCAAAGAAACAACGTGCACAATTCTTAACATTGATGTCTCAGACTCGTTTTTCTACTGGATATGTGAGTAATAATGTTAGAAGGAAAACTGACAATAATGGCTTAAGAAGCCTCAAGACCCATCATTATCATGTCATAATTGATGATATTTTACCTATTGCAATTATAAGGTTGGGACCATTATTGAAGAGAATGAGTATGCATGTGTTAGATCCTTCAGACTTTGATAATTTGATGGTAGAGGTTGTTGAAGTCCTTTACTTATTGGAGCAATAATTTGCACTAACAATATTCAATATTTCTATGCATCTTCTTGTACATCTAGAACATGAACTATAATATTGTGGCCCAATAAGAACTAGATGGATGTACCCTATAGAATGATATATGAAGGTTATGAAAAAAATTGTTTGTAATAAAGAAAAACTAGAAGGTAGCATGTGTGAAGTGTTTAATTTTCAACATTAGCATAAACTTTAAAAATGTGTAGATAAACATAAATAGATCAACAGTGCAGTAAAAACACATTCATCACATCAGCACACATGGACACAATATTTTTCATTGGGGAAACCTTCAAAGAACAAAAACCCCAAAAGCATTAATAGCTCATCTCGTAAATGAGATGGCTTAAGAAATTCTTCAAAAAGTTCCTCAAATCCTGATCTGGATTTTGATCACAGTAACTGTAAAATTCATCAGTAAAAATCACACTGATAATTTTACCCACAATTTCCAGAATTACAGAAAATTACCAATTTAGGGCTTTCTTAGAAAAACTGAGATTTTCTCTCTCCTACCCAAAAATGTCAGCCTGCTGAAAACTGTCGAAAAATATCAGACTGTCTGAAAACTGCCCAAAAATATCAGACTGCTGAAAACTGCCCGAAAATATTAGACTGTTGAAAACTGTCTGAAAACTGCCCAAAAATATCAGACTGCTGAAAACTACCCAAAAAAAGGAATGTTGAAGATAGCTGTGCAAAAATGTTGAAGATGGACTTTGCTTATAAAACCCTAGCTGAGGGTTTGAACATAAGATAGTCTTCTTCATCTGTGAGAGAAAAAGTGTGTGTAACAAATGAGAAGGCTTGATCTTTTTTTATAGCCTTTGTTTACCTGTAAGTGGACAAGATTAGGAAAAAACAAAAATAATAATATTTTTATTTTTTTTCCTAATTTCACTTTCACTTTTACCAAAAATGTACTTTTATTTTTTCTTTTGACTTTTATAAGAAATCCTTATTTAATAAAAATAATAATAATATTTTTATTATTTTCCTAATTTCACTTTCACTTTTACCAAAAAAATACTTTTATTTTTTCCTTTGACTTTTATAAAAAGTCATTCTTTAATTTTGTTTTCCACCTGTGGTCCTTTTAAGTGGACAAGATTAGGAAATATAAAAATAATAATATTTTTATTCTTTTCCTAATTTCAATTTCACTTTTACCAAAAAGGTACTTTTATTTTTTTTCTTTGACTTTTGACTTTGGCCTTTTACCAAGTGCCCCTATGGTACTTTTTTTATTTCAAAAGCACATCATCATAAACCAAGAGAGTTATTAATGCTTTTATCTCACACACTGTGTGACACCTAGATCTGGTACTAGGGTAACTTAACCAAGGGTAGCTAATCCTTGAAGAAGCACACCAAGCCCATAGATCAAGGGTCAAAGTGTCACACACATGCCCAGACCCAGTCTAGGGCTTACAGTGTCTTCATTCTCCCAGAGAATGGCTACTCAAAACTAAGCTGAGTCTACCATTCCTAGACTAATCTACATCGTGGTCCCAGACCAGATGTCTACTCAACACAAGGTTGAGTATACCTAGGGTAGATCTGGGTTTATATCATGGTCCCAGACAAGATATATACCATTTAACAGAATGGTCACTCAACACTGGGTTGAGTCTTCATCGTGGTCCCGGACCAGGTGGTCCCATTCTCCGAAGAGAAGGGCTCTCGATGCTGCTCAGAAAATCAACATGAAGCCTATATTCAATGCAATAGGCCATAGGATTTTGCACAGAATATATAAAGGATTTTACTAATGTCAATCGACGTGTATGGGATGATGATGAAGATGAGAGATTTGCAAGCAAAGTGTTAGAATAAAATAGACGTCGCTTCAAGCTATCAAATGAGGAAAGAATTGTGATACATGCATATGCTCTTCAAAACACATCCTCATTGGATAAGTGGCGTAGGTGAAATTTTATTTACATGATAATTTATTTATTTAATTTCATTTAATAGTTAAATTATTATCATTCTTACTATCACATATGCTCATATTCTATGTAGAAAATACGAAGAAGAGATTCAAATAAAGATGCATCCATATCGAAAGCATAGACTTCAGGATTTGAATATTGGATATGGTTTTTTTCCAAAATTGGACAATTGGATTGTTGATTTAATTAGTGATGCACAACAAGAACGACATGATATAATGATAGAGGAAATTGAGCTTTCACGAACTTCAAATACAATAGATTCTTCGTCCAGTGGGATGTGGTAGTCATTTAAGAGTGGAAGAAAAAGACAAAGGAAAGAAAAATTGTGATTGTATTGTTAGTGTCAAATTTCATCACGACACTTAAAAGAAACTTTATATTTAATTCATACATGATATTATTCAAGTTGATTATGCTCTCATTGAGACTAGGCCCATATTATTAAAATGTGAATGGATCAAACCATCTGCAGTACAACATGATGAGTACGGGTTTGTACGCATAAATACATGCCAATTTTTATCAAAAAATGATGAGTCGTATGTTTCTCTCCTCAAATTATCCAGACATTTCTAATTGGTGATGTAACAAGCCCAAGATGGTCGTATGCCATTTAAATAGAGTCTCGTTTGAAAAGGAAATCAATGGAATATGTTGATATAATGTTCGATGAGGAATCTACTAGTTTACAAAAAACATTGGAAGAAGAAGCTAAAGATGACAATAGAGTTGTATTTGAAGAAGAAACTTTGATTCTCAATTAAGAGACTGAGATAGAGAATGATATGCATGGTCAGAAAAATATATTGTATGAGGACAATGGAGAAAATGAAGCAGATGCATACACAAGTAATCAAGATTGTGATCTTGATGGAAATGTAAATAATGATGATGATGATTTGTCACCTTAAATTTATTGAATACATTTTCACTATAATTGGATTTTATTGTTTTGGCCATAGGATTAGCCAATGGTTGTACATCTAAACTCTATACTAAGCTTTGTATGGATTTTAGTGTTTTTGGCCATGGGATTACCCAAATACTTATTTTCAGTACTATGCAATGTTTCAAATATGATTGCCTTATGTTCGTTACTATCAAATTTCATCTGAGAAATGCTATGAATGGATGTTTGCATTAAGTTTTGAACTCTTTCAGGTGAAATTTTTGAATGTTAGATGGTTAAGAATTTACATTATATGGTTATTGTTATTCATTCTTCGAATCATTTATAGTAAATGTGTTTTTCAATAACGATCAAATTCTGTCTGAGAAATGTTATGAGTGGATGTTTGCATTAAGTTTTTCTGGATAACCTCATTGCTTCTTTTTACATGTACTAACGATGTTTTTAAGGGAAATCTTTAACAAGGCTATGAACAATAAGAGGGGAAACGTAAAATTGGCGAAAACAGTGATGAAAATGTTGTGGATTATGAGCGTGTTCGTAAAGAACAAATTGAAAAAATTGAAGAATATATGTCATCTCTTGGTTTGGAAAATAAGTAAGTAGATATTCCTTGTACCTTTTCATTTCTATGCATATTTCATGAAAGTTGTTTATGATCTATTTCATGACGTAGCCTATATGTGCTTTCAATTCTCATTTCATAAGTTTTTTGTGTTATAGGGAAACATTTTCTTCTAGAGAAAGAGAGTAGAACCAAAAGGGAAGCAAAGGTCCATTGTTGCCATCTCATGCTTCGGCTCAGTAAGTACTTATTCCTCGTACTTTTTCACTTCTAAGCATATTTTATGATAGTTGTATATAATCTATTTGATGTATGACGTTTATGCTTTCGATTTTAATTTAATAAAAAAAAATTATAGGAAAAATGTCGATTATATAGAAAATTATGAGCAAAAACAAAAGGAAACCAAAAACACATTGCCGCTAGCTCGTAGAAGCCTACGCCTTGGTCCTGGACTAAGACATGGAGAATATGCTGACAACACTAATTATCATCATCCTAATATATCACATAATGATGATCATGCCCAAGCTAATATTGTTGAAGGCTTGGTGTTTTCTGAATCAGAATCAGGTTTGAAAGAATTGTTTTATAAATTAAAACAAAGATTTGAAGGCCCATCTAAGCAAATTGGTGAGATATCTACTGCCACACCTAATGTGGCCAATAAGGAACCAATTAAGTCTTCAACTACCAAAGGAAAATCACCTCTTCTATGCACAAACATGAGTGTCATTTCTACATCACATAGTTTTGATTCAAGTGAAGATATGTGAACTTTCATACAAAAACACAAAATAATTCAAGACATGTATAGGTCCACATAAAGAGAAGCCAAAGAAAGAAAATAAGAAGAGAAGAATGCTTATTTTCTTGAGATAAAAGATGGTGAACCTTTTAGACCAAATGCTGCAAAGTGGGCCTTAGAGTTGGGCATGAGAGTAAGGTCTCATCTAGATGTCACCAAATTCAATTTTGTAGATCAAGATGAAAGAAGTGTCGATATGGTGATTCGAAAAATGGAAAATGCCTTTGAGACTTATGGTGGAAGTATTGCCACCAAATATTACAAGATCATATTGAAAAAATTGATTAACAATTTTAGGCATAAATGCAGAAAATCAATCCTGGATGGAAAAGAACTTAAGGGCAACAGCTTGACTCACAAGCTGTGGGAGGAGCTGAAGGAAAGTCTATGTGTTGAAGAGTATGTGCAAAGGAGTGAAAAAGAGAAGATGGTGAGATATAATGTGAGGGGTCAATTTATTATGGGTCGTGGTGGGTGGCGAAGCGATCAACACATGTTTGTAAGTATATGATTTTTTTCTCAATACATTATGTATGTCATTTTTGTAAGTACATTTGTAAGTACATTGTGTTATATATATTGCATTTTGATTCGTATATATATCCAACTAATTATGTGTTTATAATGATTTGTAGGTTCAAAATCCTATTAGATCAGAAGTTGATACGACTAAAATGGTTGGTCGACATTTAATATGAGATATAGACAATTCTAAACATAAGCTTATATCAAAAAATCCAACAAAAATATCATTGCCATCTAATGAAGTTGATAAAATCCAACTAGTTAACATATCTATGTCTGTTTAGAGTGATAGTGATCAGAACTATAAACATGTAATCGATTGCATAAATGGGTTGGAAAAGACAATGTCAACCATAGCCACCTCCATTGAACCAATCGTCAAATCATGGAATAAAATGGGATGTCATAGTGATGCTGATGAGGTAAGCTAATTATCATTCCCCTCCAAACATTTCCGGATTTGAATTCATAATCTGATATAATTGGTTTATGACTGATTTTTAGTGTTTTACTGTTATATTTAATATTCTTCTACTATATTATTGTGTGATTGTAATATGATATTTGATTTGTGCATGATATAATCAAATGCAAAATAAAATGAAACAATCTACAGACATTGATGCACTGCAGCAAAATTATCAATCAGTTTGTGCAACTGCTGCTGGACAAGATAGTTCAAAGATTGACTCAGCTGTAAGTGCATTTAATTTTATTACATCAATAATTATGCATGTTTTTAGAATTTAATTGTATTTTTTTCTTATATTTGTGTATATATTTTTTATTTTGACAGTGCACGATAACTCCAGTAGAGACTAAATTATTCCATGTAGGAGATGACGTAAACATACTGGAACCATATGATGGTATCATCGCAAGGACTAAACGAATTCAGTCACTTACTAAGATCCATGGAGTGACAATTGAAGATACTGATGCTAATATAGTTGTACTTTATGTCTCAAGTATCATCCTTGTTGCATATGAAGATCCAATGGATGGATGTCAATGCTTGAAGGAGACAGAAATGAGTTTTATTTGGTGGCCAAAAATATATTTGAAAAAATTGACCTAGATGGTTATTTCTATGAATCAGTTTAAAAGATTCTATTTACTTTACATAGTGTTCAGAAATCTATTTAAACTTACTTTACATATTTTTCAAACAATTTTTCTGTAAGAGCATATGACCTTATATGTTTTAATGCATCTATTCACTGGTTCAAGAAGATATTGTTATGATTGTTTACCTTAATGTTGATTGTTTCCCTTTATTTTACAATCTTGATTATTTGTTTAATTCTTTACATTATGTGTTAGATGAGTTTAAGTGTAAAGTTTTACTTTCATGTGGGAAAAGTGCATGTTACGCTGGTTGCTGTTGTAGTTGATTCAATGTTTAGGAGAGTGATTCTGCTAGAGAGTGAACTAGGGTATAAATGAGTCTCCTTCACCTCTGCTTGGTACTTCAGAATATATGTGGAAAATGTTATGTTTGGGCTTAAAATTTGAATTCTAATGGAAAAATGCATACAATAGGTGAGAAATTTAGAATGCACTTCATTTTACGTTCTATAACTGATATTACATTTTAAATGCTATAGATACTCAGAATTATTTTAGATGTACAGTATTTGGCTTCTGATATTTAATGCCTTTTCCTGATGACCTAAGCTCATCTTCCCTGGTGAATAAAAACACAGTAGTTTTTTACATACTCCAATTTACACAGTATAAAAAAGTTCTTGCTTTCACCTGTCATACTTTGCATGTAGGCCTAACCTAATCTTAGAAGAAAACCTCATCTTCCAAGACAGGGGATTCATTGGGATGAAGATGATCCCCTTTTCAAGTAGGTTGAACCACTTTTTCCTTTCTCAAAATGGAATAGCTTCTCTTTATATGTTAGTAAAACTGTGAGGGGTGCTTGAAAAATAATCTTCTTATAGATTATTTGATTATTATTTTGAGCTTGTAAAGTTAAGGGGTCAAACATAACTCTACGTTCAGTAGCCACCTTTGTTTTCCATGACTTGAGAGGTCCACACTAATGGCAATATTTTTTTCCCATATCCCGATAAGCTAGTTTGAAAATTATTACGGCCACTGTTATGTTCACTACACATGAAATTTTCTATATGCCCTTCAATTTTGTGCCTTTGTTAGGTTTAATATTGCATC
The DNA here is from genome assembly GCA_001517045.1 of Pseudotsuga menziesii. Classification (NCBI taxonomy): domain Eukaryota; kingdom Viridiplantae; phylum Streptophyta; class Pinopsida; order Pinales; family Pinaceae; genus Pseudotsuga; species Pseudotsuga menziesii. Next base: position 59,024 of record LPNX010736581.1, read on the forward strand.
TTTTTCAATGTGATTCAGAATATGATTGAAGTGTATATGTTCTAAGGTTGTGGATTCTTCCACCACTGTTTTATTCAGTTAAAATGCTAATAAAAACAACCTAAAATTGTCTTTACTATTTAGATAGGGAAAACCAAGGTTTTCCTCAGAGCAGGTCAAATGGTTGAATTAGATGTTAGAAGAACTGAGGTATTGGGAAATTCAATGAAAATTATTCAGTGAAAAGTTCGTTCATATATTGCTCGAAAAGAATTTCTTGCTTTGCGCAGTGTTGTCATTGATCTTCAGGCATTATGGAGAGGTATTTCATGTTCATGCATTTGTATGTCTACTGGTTCTAAATGTTTATGCATTTTAAGTACACATGTTGTTTGTTGGAATTGATTCTTTTTTCCATGTTAAATCTTGTGAAATTACTATGTACATTTATTTGTTTTCTCTTTTTATCGAGTAACAAAATTTATTTCTTAACTTGTGTTGTTTGTAGGTAACCTTACTCGCAAGTTTTATAACAACATGAGGAGGGAGGCTACTACAGTGTGGATACAAAAGCACGTGCGCAAATATAAAGCTCAAAAAGCTCAGAAGCACATGCAGTGCGGATACAGAAGCACGTGCGCAGATAGAAAGCTCAAACAGTCAGCCATTGAGTATGAAGAGCCTGTTGCTGAGACTTTTCCATTGAGTATGAAGATCTTGTTGCTGAGGGTTTCAAGCTGCTAAGTATGATTTTGAAGCTGCCGTGGGATCTAAGTATGGCTTAACAACCAAGTACAAGTGGGATGGTTTAGCCATTGTAATATTTGAAAATTCATCGATGTACTAGATGATTTTCATGTAAAGTTATATGGAGATAGTTTTTTAGAAAACTCATATTTATTGTAATACTTGACATTTCATATAATATAATTTGTCCAGTTTAAAACTTATATGGTTGTACTTTATATTATTTATAAGTGTTATAATTAACTAATTAATGTGACATTACATGATTATTTTTTTAATTTAAACATAATATCATATTAAAAATTTATATTGATTAATAATAGACACCATTAAAACTCTGTTGCCAAATTTCTGTGGTGATAGGTTGTTGGAGATGTAATCGGAAAAACCACAGTATCGAAATGAGGAGGTCGACGTTTCGAATCTAGTATTTAACTTTGGTTCTCACCCTCTCCACATTCGACTGTGTCCTGATGATGGATCCTGATATGGATTCGAAACGTCGACCTCCTCATTTTGATACTGTGGTTTTTCCGATTACATCTCCAACAACCATTAAAACTACTAAAATATAATAACCACACATAAAATGACTAAAAATGACTAAATTAGTGACCAATAAATGAGATTAATGACCAAAAATCGCATATAAAATAACCAAAAATTGAAAAATACGTGACTAAACAATGAGATATAAATGACCAAAAATTTGCATATTAATGACCAAAAAGAAGTTTTGGTGGCTAATTTATGGTCTTTTATTACACGACCAAATTTGGTCATATTCTAATTTGTCATGTGATCATTAATTTGGTCATAAATGTGGTCATATATTTGGTCATTGATTCAAATATATGACCAAATTAATCACCAACTGACAAGCTATAAATGACGGGAAAAAAAATGACCAATTTTGGTTGCTTAATAAAAGACCGTAAATTAGCCACCAGTGATCACCAAACCAAAAGTGGTCATTGATATTGGGGTTTTGGTAATTTTTTTTGTCACTAATCTCTCATTTTCCACTAGTGTGTTCTTTGATGATCTTTGATATACAACAGAACTTGGGAGGAACATATGAGATATTTAGATGAGATGTTGGGCATTATGGAGGAGCAGTCCTTGTATGCCAAGGCCTCTAAATGTGAGTTTGGGCTTACAAATATTTTGTACTTGGGACATGTGATCAGTGCACAGGGTGTGCAAATCTATCAAGAGAAGATCCAAGCTATCCTATATTGGCCCACACCAAACTCATTTATCGAGTTACGGGGTTCTTTGGGCTGTGCCAGGACTACAGGAGATTCGTGAAGGGGTTTTCACAACTAGTAGCACCACTCACAGATCTGACAAAGAAGGGGGCTTTCATATGGATGGAGGACTCTCAGAGGGAATTGGACAGGATCAAGGAGATGATGAATACTTTCCCACTATTGGCACTACCAGACTTCAGCCAACCCTTTGTTGGAATGTGATGCTTCAGGCATCAACGTTGGGGCAGTTTTGATACAAAACCAATACCCAATAGCCTTTGAGAGTAAGAAAATCAAGGAGCCAAAAAGGTTCTATTCTATATACGACAAAGAGATGCTCACTACCATGAATGTGTTGTCTAAGTTCAGACAATACTTAGTGGGAAGTGAATTTGTGGTGAGAACTGACCACAATAGTTTGTAGTAAGGAAGTGGAGGAAGTGTGATGCAAAATCAGGAAGAATTATGGTGGACTCAATCAAAGATCACTTGGTTCCTCAAATCTTAGAAAAGAAGATAGGTAGAAAGTTGTTCAAGACCTTGAAGAAGTTATTTGAACATACTAGCATCAATGTGACTCTCACATTAAGGAACAAACTGCCAAATATAAAGATGATTGAGTTTGAATCTATTTCCTCATATTTCATGAGGATCACCGAACTTCGGGACGGGTTAAGATCCTATGGAGACAAAGAAAAGGAGCTTGTCATGTCCACTCTAACTGGTCTTCCACCATATTGGGAGTCCATCCAAACCATAAGTGGTCAAACCAGGTTGCCCAAATTTGACAAGTTATGGGCAAACTGGACTCGAGAAGATACCAGGATTGGAGCAAGGCAAAGAGTCCATGGTCCTCAAGTCGAGGAGACTCAAGCCTTCATCACTCATTCCAATAAAGGCAAGGGAAAAGGAAGGAAGTTTCACAAACATAAGCACCAAGCTAGGAAACCAAGTTCTTCTCCAAATTGAAGGGAAAAGAAGAAGGATCTATCACACATACAATGCTACAAGTGTAAGAAATATGGTCACTATGCAAGCTAGTGTTTTAGTTCAAACAAGAGGAAGCACGAAGTTTCAACAACTTATGTGGAAGATGGTCATCATCATAAGAAACAAAGAAATTAAGATCGTACAGAATTCTTCTTCATATCAGCATTATCAGGTACGGTTCCCACCACTAGTGATACATGGCTTATAGATAGTGGTGCTTCTAAGCATATGACTGGTTATAAAGAGAACCTTTCAGAAGTTGTTGAGAAAGAATACCATCTTCAAGTTGTACTTGGAGATGATGCCAACTACACTATGAAAGGGTTTGGATCTACATCTCTTCAATCGGAATCCAATGACTTACTACATCTAAATCATGTGTTGTATGTACCTGATATGAAAAGGAACCTTAGAAGACAAGGGATATATAGTTACATTTGCAGATGGAAATGTGTTTGCGTGGCACAATAATTCTAGTGTGAACACATCAAAAGTGATTGGTGTAAGGGAGGAAAGCTTGTTTCATATGAGCACCCTACCAGCTCAAGCTTTAGTCCATGATTCCACTAACATCAATGAGCTATGGCACAGAAGACTAGATCATCTAAGCTATCAAGCTCTCCCAACATTAAGAAACATGGTGACAGGTCTACCAATGCTTCATGTAGACCATGATGGTGTATGTAGAGGATGTGCACTTGGTAAGAATACTAAGGATTCCTTTCCGAAAAGTGAAAGCAGATCCAAGGGAATATTGGATCTAATCCACTCTGACTTGTGCAGACCCATGACAGTTACTTCATTGGGTGGTTACAACTACTACCTAATATTTATTAATGACCACTCACGAATTAAGACGTGGATATACTTCTTCAAAACCAAGGAATCTGAGGAAGTACTTAGAAAATTCAAGCAAGTCAAAGCACAAGTCGAGAATCTGTTAGAAAGAAGAATTAAGATTATAAGAGTAGACAATAGTGGAGAATATACCTCTACATAATTCAATGATTTATGCGAGGAAGCAGGAATTAAGAGGGAGCTCACAGTCCCTACAACCCTCAACAAAATGGGGTTGCGGACAGGGATGATTTTAAGGAACCGTACTTATTTAAAAGTGTATAAATGTTGGCGAATCTTACCAATACTTAAAACACCAACTATAAAGTGTTTGGCGATATTTTTCAAAAAATATTATAATTTCCAAGGATTTTATATCATTTATATAATAATTTGGCGATTTTTAGGGTGAAAAAATTTTACCCCATCAAAATTGGACGAAACAAGGCTTCAAAAAATGAAAAATGGTGAATCTTGTTTTGGAGAAAAACATTGAAAAATAGCCCATGGGCTAAATTTCGCCCCTAAAATTATCCCTGGTTGCGGAAAGGAAGAACCAAACAATTATGGAGGCAGCCAAAGCCATGATACATGATCAGAGTCTACCGATGTTCTTAAGGGAAGAAGCATCCAAAACACCTATTTATGTATAAAACAGATGCCCTCATAAAATCTTAAAGGGCATGACTCTGGAAGAAGCCTTGACAGGAGTGAAGACCTTAGTGGTCCACCTTCGTATATTTGGCTACCCAGTCTACATTCATGTGCCCAAGGATAAAAGGACCAAACTAGAACCTCCAGGAAAGAAGGGAACATTCGTGGGATACAGTGAGTCTTCAAAGGCTTACATGTCAGTAGGGATGTGACATTTGAAGAAGAGATGGCTATCTGAAAAGGAAGAGGATCTTATATGGAGACTAATGATGATGGAGAGATGAGATGATATCCCCGTCCATAATTTAAGAGGCGGTCTAAAGAAAAGAATGAACCGATCGATCCCATTGATCCAGTTGAGCCAGTTGATGCTCCCATAGATTTGGCAGTAATCCGGAAAAGACCTAGATGGGCACACAGACATTGCAGGATGCCAAGGGGACTGAATCTCCACACATAATCCATTGAAAAAGAAAAATATTTCAGAGGTTCTCGAGTTATGTAGAATTAATGAATCACATCATTGACTCAAATCCTACCACGCACAAAGAAGCATCCATACACCAAGATTGGAAGGATTCCATGATAGAGGAGTTCCAGTCTATCATGAAGAATGATGTATGGGAGGTTTTTCTGAGACCTGAGGGGAAGTCAGTAGTGACCTCCAAATGGATTTTCAAGATTAAACACGTAGCAGATGGTAGCATGGAAAAACACAAGGCCATATTTGTTGCTAGAGGATTCTCTCATAAAGAGGGAATTGACTATGATGAAACATTTGCTCCTGTGGCTCGATATACTTCCATCAGAACCACCATTGATATGTCTTCAATTATGGGATGGAAGTTGCATCAAATGGATGTAAAGACCACCTTCCTCAATGGTATTGTCGATGAAAAAGTTTACATTGAACAACCAAAAGGATTTATTGTCCATGGGAAAGATTCTCACGTGTGTACACTGAGAAAAGCATTATATGGACTCAAGCAAGCACCTCATGCTTGGTATGAACGAATAGACATATACCTAGTAAACTTAGGATTCACCAAGAGTGATGCATATCCTAATCTTTACTACAAGATTATGGATGATGAGCCACTGATTTTGGTCATGTATGTGTACAACTTGTTTCTCATAGGAAATGAGCAACTAATTGGATGGTGTAAGAAGAAGCTTGCCTCTGAGTTTGAAATGAAGAACCTTGGATTGATGCATTACTTCTTGGGATTAGAAGTATGTAAGAGGCAGAAGGAAATTTTACTAAGTCAAGGAAAATATATCATTTATATTTTGAAGAGATTCGGATGTTGGACAGCAAGTCCATGAATAACCTGATCGATGAAAATTTCAAGAAACTGTAGGAGTCTACTTTAAATTTTGATATGATTGATCCCACCTTGTATCGCTAGTTGATTGGCTCTCTGATGTATCTAAAAAACACCAGACCAGATATATTTTTTGCTGTGAATACTCTTATCCAGTTTATGAGTGATCTGAGGCAAATTCACTGGGTTTGTGCAAAACATGTTCTCAAATACTTATGTGGCACTGTGGGATATGGTCTAAGATATGCTTCAGGATGTGATATGATATTAAAATGATTTTTTTACTCAGGTTGGGTCGAGTGTGCTACAGATAGGAAGAGTACTTCTAGATGTTGCTTCAATTTGGGCTCTGCAGTGATTTCTTGTTGTAGCAAGAAGCAGACCTCAGTAGCACTTAGCACCATAGAGGCCAAGTATATGGCTGCAATTGTAGTATCTCAAGAAGTAGTATGGCTTTGAAAATCCTTACAGGATTGTTTGGTCAGATTCCAGGACCAACTATGAATCATTGTGATAATCAAAGTTGTATACAGATGTCAGTGAATCTCGTATTTCACGATAAGACGAAGCATATAGAGCTCGGTATCCATATATTCATGATATGGTGCATAAAGGTGCATTCAAGTTACAGTATGTTTCGACAGATGACCAAACTCTAGATATTCTTACCATGCCTCTTCTGAGGACAAAGTTTGAATACTTTCACAGAAGAATTAGAGTAGAAGAAAATGCATCCCTCGTGGAGAGGGAAAGTTGAGATTGATATCTATGATTCCTTCACATTGGTGCCTCTACTTGTTCTGAATCTCACCCAGGTATGGGAGAAATCCCATTGGCATTGTGAGACGGGAAGGTAGCAGATGGTCGTGTACACTAATAATCACTATATGTTTGGATTCTCAATCTGGTGTTCTTTAGAGTATTCCCTCCAACTCTTGAGATGAAATGGTAGTATATGGTCATGTACACAGGTGGCCTTTGCTTTCCCTGGTTCTCAACCAAGTATGGGATAAATCCCATCGACGTATTGAGACGGGTAGGACATAGACGTTTTTGTGGACTAGTGACCACTATATGTGCAGATTCTCAATCTGGTGTTCTTTGGAGAATTCCCACCAGCTCCAGTTGAGATGAACAGGTTGTAGATGGTTGTGTACATTGGTGAACTCTATTGGTCCTAGATCTTTACCTGGTGTTTTGGAGAATTCCCACTGGCCCTGGTTATCAACTTGGTGTAGGAGGATTTCCACCATCACTTGAGATGGACAGATAGTATATGGGCATGTGAATCATGTCCAGGTTCTCAAGTAGAGACAGACTCATATCAAAGATTCCAACACATGTATGACACGTGTTTTTTCATGTCCTCGAATCGGGACACGAAAAAACATGTGTCACACGTGTTGACATTGTGTCTCAGCTTACCTACGACTGAGTGAGGATGAAGTTCCTTAACAAAGATATTCCTTTCCCTTCATGTCCACATTATACTATTTTTCTCCTTCATCCTTCCACAATGCAATAATATTAAACACGAGAAATTTGGATATTAAGGATTACACATTGAATTTATTAGGACATTTATTTAGTAAACTTACCATGCTTGCTCAAAGAAATTTATTAGTGAGTTCCCTCTATCCCTTAGAGGATATTAATCAAACATGCTAGGAGGAACATGATGAATCGATATCCTGTATCTAAACCCTTTCCTTTCTAATGTCATCATATTCCATTTCTTTCATACACCATGGTGGCATTTCTCCCATTAAATGAGGTTGCCTCAAGCTATAGATTCATTATTCACCAATAGAATGACCTACAGTTTTCATAAAAAATTGTCAAAGACAACAGAGAATCCAAAGGAGACGACCTCTATGTGTTCATTTAATGTTCTCATCTCTATCTTTATTGAGCTATCATCTTTGTGTCTCATTGTGATTTGTAAATGAAAAAATGTGTAATGTGTATTGATTCTAATTAGTAATTTATATTGAATATTTGCAAATGTTCTAGTTTCAAAAAAAAATTGTATCTATATGTCTATATTTTTAAAATATATAATTTTTAATATATATATATGTATGTATGTATGCATGTATGTATGTATATATAAAATTGTCTTCTTTGTCCTGATTACGGGGGCCACTGTATCTGTGTCGGACACTCATATTTTTGTGTCCTTCATTTCCCTTGTTCTTGTGTCAAGGGACTTAGAATATAGGGCATCATGAAGGAGCAATAATTATATGCCAAGGATTAAAGTGTGAATTTGACATGACACAGATCCTATATTTTGGCCTTGTAATCAATGCGTAGGGTGTACAGGTACATCAAGAGAAGATTCAAGCCATATTGGTTTGGCAACAGCCCAAGAACCTTACAAAGTTGCATGGATTTTATAGATTATATAGTTATTATAGGAACGTTGTTAAGGGGTTTTCAAAATTGGGTGCATTCTTAACTGATCTCACAAAGAAGGGGAATTTATGTGGACAAAGGAGGCTCAATAAGAATTTGAGAAGCTCAAGGAGGTGATGAGTACTTGTTCAATTTTGGCACTTCCTGATTTCACTCAACCCTTTATGCTTGAGTGTGATGCTTCAAGTAAGTGTATAGGAGTTGTTTTGATGCAAAAGAGACATTCGATAGCATTTGAGAGTTGGAAGCTCAGAGATCCGAAGACACTCTACGCCATCTACGACAAGGAGATGCTTTCCATTATGAATGCTTTGGTGAAATTCAAACAGTGTTTGGTAGGAGAGATATTTGTGGTTACGGCTGACCACAATATCTTGTGGCATTTCCTACAATAGAAGGACCTAAATAAGAAATATCAAAAACTATGTAAGCAAGATACAAGATTATGAATTTGACATTAAGTGAAGGGAAAGAAAAACATTGTTGTTGATGCTCTTTCCGAGAAACTAGCATCGTGTTCACTTATGGAGGTTTCTGCTGATTGGAAGGCTCACCTACTGGTGGAGTATTCTAAGAATAAGTTTTCCTATGAGTTGATGGAAGGTGACATTCAAGATGATAGGTATAGGGTAGTGGATGACATTATTTTCTACAATGATAGGATATACTTAGTACCAAAGTCTAAGCTTAAAGAGAATATTATCAAAGCCACACATAATACACCATTGGCAGGGCATCCTAGATACTCCAAAACTTACAGGTAGGTCAGAGAGAGGATCTCATTGAAGGGCCTCAAGGGTGATGTGTTGCAACATGTGAAAGAGTCTATGACTTGCTGGTAGAACAATTCCAAGTAGGATCTTTTTGCAGGACTATTGCAACATTTTCCCATTCCAGAACAAAAGTGGGGCATTGTGTCGATATATTTCATCACAGGTCTACCGAAGGTGCAGGGAAGAGACTGTATTTATGTGGTTATTGATTGGTTGACCAAGTTCGCATACTTCTTTGTGATTTCATCAAAGTGAATGACACCATAGGTGGAAGAGTTATTTTTCAAGGAAGTGTTTAGACTCCATGGGTTTCCTTAATACATTGTTAATGTGTAATGTCCATTTTTTAATTTTTTACCAAAATGCCCAATTTTCCAAATTTTTCTCAATTTTGGCTATTGACTAGTTTTAATGTCTTGGTCTCCAAATCAGCCCAATTGCTCCCAAATATTCAAAGAATGTGTATGAATGATATACTAACTTAATTATTATGTTTAGGGATGTATTATGTCCCTCCAATCACTTTTTAAAGTCTGTACTAAATTCTGAACAAGAGATGATTTTATTGGCAATTTTGGGCTCAAACCCCCTAGGGTAAGTGGTATAAATGGCTTCCCAAATGTGCAAAAACCCACTAAAATTCTTAAGTTAAATCAGGGTATGTGTATAATACATTATCAGAGGCTCATATGCATAATCAATCGACCTCCTGTGGCTGTTATCACTTCTTTCAATCAGATATAAAAAACTAGTTTTGGACCCTTGGGGAAATCTTCAAATAAGGTGTATGAATGATATAATAACTTAATTATTATGTTTAGGGATGTATTATTTCCCTCCAATCACTTTTTAGAATACATTATCAGAGACTCATATGCATAACCAATCGACCTCCCATGGCTGTTATCACTTATTTCAATCAGATATAAAAAACTAGTTTTGGACCCTTGGGGAAATCTTCAGAGAAGGTGTATGAATGATGTAATAAATTAATTATTATGTTTAGGGATGTGTTATGTCCCTCCGATCACTTTTTAAAATCTGTACTAAATTCTGAACAAGATAGATGATTTTATTGGCAATTTTGGGCTCAAACCCCCCGAGGTAAGTGGTATAAATGGCTTCCCAAATGTGCAGAAACCCACTTGAATTCTTAATTTAAATCAAGGTATGTGTAGAATACATTATCAGAGACTCATATGCATAACCATTCGACCTCCCATGGTTGCTATCACTTCTTTCAATCAAATATAAAAACTAGTTTTGGACCCTTGGGGAAATGAGGTGTAGTTTGATCCAATTGTTATGAAATTCGACCCAATGGCCACAAATTATCAGTTACTGAACATGAAACCCATAATATACTTTAATGGCATTCCATTCATTCATAAATAATCAATATTTTATACATCTATTCGAATCCATCAAGATTACAAGAGTTTACAACAAGGTAGTGGGGAAATGGCATTGTTTATTCATTATTAAGCAATAATACATGAGATTTCTTGGCCTTTAGACTTGAGAGATATGGATATAAATATCAAAGCATTTACATCAGAATACAAATTAATGGATTAAGATAATCTCCCTCAAAGAGATGAACAGCTCACCAAATGTGTCTCACTCCATAGAGCTGAAATATGGTGAAAAAACTTGAGATGAAAGGAAGACCAATCCGAAATTGATATGTCCATGAGCTGCTGTAGCTTGCACCTGTAACTTATGACTCCATTGAATATCCTTGAAAGACCTGAATGACCTCTCCAAACACCAATTAGGATGGGAATCTTTCACCCTCGAAATTGGCTAAAGCATGAACTAGTCATCCACTAGCTCTCTCTCTTCACAATAACAATTTTCACAAATGATAAAAAGGGCCTTCTCAGGGCTGATCCCTGCATTTTATAAACATTATTTGTCTTCTAAGGTTCCAAATCCATCCATAAATCAAATCCAAGTCGAATTGGTGTGGTTGTTCATGCTATGCCATGTGGCCTCTCTCTTCAGCTTCCCTCTTCTCCCAAATTCGAGTAGGGGCCTATCGGTCTTATCCAACTCCCATGAGCGTCCTCTAAGATGCTCTATTCAGGCCTAACATGTCAGATATGTCATATGTCAGCCTTCATATCTTATTTGTTCCATAACTGTCATAGAATCTCCATGATTGGTGTCATAGATGTCATAAATGTAAGGGGAATCTAGCAAAGTGTCCATGAAACTCCCATTTGGCTCTTCCTCTCCCCATGTAAGTTACAATTCATCCCAAATTCAACCTATGAAGTATATGGACAAGTATATTAACTTTATAATCCATCCAAAAACATTAGGATTCCCATAGATTCGAGATTGCAAGAGGAGGATGCCATTTAACATAGGAATTCTAGCTTGAGTGGGCCCCATAGTCTCCATGTGCCTCCATTCTCCATAGCCTTTTCATTTTTCACTTGCATTCATTTAATTAACTCCATTAAATAAATATTTATTCCTTCTAATGTCTAAACACCATTTATTAGCTCCCTTATTAACTTCCCAATGTTTCCACCCAACCTAGGGAACTAGTAGGATTGATGGAATTTTCCTACTATGGAATTATTTGAATGGGGACATTACAGTCCTCCCCACCCAATATTGCTTTTCCTCAAGAAATTTCAGATTTGGATGCTGAAAAATATTATCCTCTTCCCCTGTGGCATCTTCACTTGGTAGATCCTTCCCTTGCACCAAGTACTCTTTGATTGTTCTGCTACTCAATCTTCTCTCCCTTGTCTTCAAGACGTTTTCCGGAATAAGTGTGAGTTGTCCTTCATCATCCAAAGGAGGGAGTGTATCTGAAATAAAAATTTGCTGACCAATAGCTTTATTGAGACAAGAAACATGAAATACATTATGAATTTTACTCCCTTTTGAAGTTCCAACTCATATGCTACTTCTCCAATCTTCCGGATTACCTTGTAGGGCCCATAGTATCTTGGATTTAGCTTTTCTGCTCCATTCCTTTTGAGAGATGTTTTTTGTATGGCTACAACCTCAAATGCACTAAATCATCAACCTGAAAGGTCCTTTCCTCTCTATGTTTATCTGCATATTGTTTTTGCTGATTTTGGGCAACCTGGAAATTGTCTTTTAAAATATTTAAAATTTCTTGGCTTTATTCCACCCAATATTTAGCTTTTGGAGCTCTACTATCACCAAATATCATATCAGCAAATGTAAGTGTATCATAACCATATAATGCTCTAAAAGGATACATCGCTATTAACATGTGAAAGGTGGTGTTGTAGCAAAACTCACCCAAGTGTAGCCATTTTGTCGAAGCCTTTTGTTGTTCTCCCACATAGTTTCGGAGGTACCTTCCAACCATTTATTCACCCTATCTGTATTTCCATTAGTTTGAGGATGGTAGCTTGTACTTGGAGTCAACTGAGTTCCTACCAATCTGAAAAGTTCTTGCCAAAAAGCACTCATGAATCTACCATCTCTATCACTCACAATGCTCTTGGGGAGCCCTGCAATCTGAAGATTTCTTTGAAAAAAAGGTCAGCCACTTGTGCAACAATAAAAGAGGATGTAACAGAAAAGAAATGAGCAAACTTAGTCAATATATCCAACCCTTTCACAAACTTCCTGTAGTATGTACATATTCCAATGAAGCCTCTTAATTCTATGATGTTTTTTGGTGATGGCCATTCTAAGATAGCCCTGATATTTTCAATGTGCAATTTCACTCCATCTTGCCCAATAATGTGCCCAAGATATAATAGTTCTTTCATCCCAAATTCACATTTAGACATCTTAGCATACAAAGACTGTTCTTCCAAAGTTTTCAACACAATCTCTAGGTGTTGCAAGTGCTCTTCCCAAGTTTTATTGTAAATGAGAATATCATCAAAGAAAACTAAAACAAACCTTCTAAGCTGCTTACAAAATATTCTATTCATACATGCTTGAAATGTAGCTGGAGCATTAGTCAACCCAAATGGCATAACAAGAAACTCAAAGTGACCATAATGACATCGAAAAGCAATCTTTTGCACATCTTCCTCCTTCATCCGAATTTGGTGATAACCAGATCTAAGGTTAATTTTGGAAAAGTAATTAGCTCCAAATAGCTCATCCATGAGATAATCAATCCTAGTAATAGGATATCTATTCTTGATGGTCTTCTTGTTCAAAGCTCTAATGTCTATACACATCCTCAAAGTTCCATCGTTTTTCTTTACCAACACTACTGAAGAAGCATAAGGGCTAGAGCTTGGTCTAATGAGTCCCAACTCTAAGAGTTCTTGAATGGCCTTCTCAATATCATATTTGAACTTCTTGGGATGTCTATAAGGTGGTATCTGAATGGGTGAAGTACCCTCCTCCAAAACAATGTTATGCTCAACCCCCCTATCAGGTGGTCTACCATGTGGAAGATCTCTGAAAACTTTTTCATATTTGTGCAAAAGTATCTCTATCTCCTTTGGGTGTTTAACAACTCTGATTTTTGTCTTGGGAGAGGTGATATACAATTCAGCGGCCCATTGTATATCACCATGCATCAATATACTATTGCAATTTACTACCTGTTTTGGGTAAGTGTGATGCCCTCTCACAACCCTTAGTACACCTGTTGAATCTTGAAATTTCATTTCAGGAATTTGATAATTTATTGAATGCTCTCCAATAGAATACAACTATTTCACTCCCAATACTACATTAGTATCAGCAACATCAACCACATAAAAACTATCAACAAAAGTATAGTTGCCTATGGTGACTTGTAGCTTCGGAACCCATGTGTTGCATTGCATTGTGTTGTGACCTGGAATGACAACTGTGAAGCCATCGAATGGTTCACTTGGTTTCTTTATTTTCTCCACCATCTCTGCATCAATGAAATTATGTGTAGCTCCTCCATCTACCAAAACTGAAGCTCTTTGTCCCAATACCAAACCCTTGCATCGAATAGTGTGATAGCGAGGCACTGCTGAAAGTATTGTCATTCTTGCTTCGTCCGGTGAAGGTTGATTTTCTTCTTGTTTTTCTTCTTCAGCTGCTGTCTCATATGCCTCCTCTTGATCTGAAATGTGACCTTCTTCATCCATACCCCCTTCATACTCATCATTATCAGGAAATACTTCTATGTATTGAGCTTTTCCTTTAGCACATTTATGCCCCAGTGTCCATGGTTGGAAGCATGTGAAGCACAATTTTTTCCTTCGAAGTTCATCCTTGTTTTGTCCTTCTTTCTTATTCTTTTCAGATGTATCTCTTGGCCAAAAATTCTTATCAGGTGCATCCTTTTTCCAAGGCTTTCTTTCAAATATGAAGTTAGGCTTGGGAGGAAATCTTGTTCTAGGAAGCACATTTTGAAGATCTCTAGTCAAGCTCATTGCATCATTTAAGTTAGTAGGTTTGTGGGCTTTGACCAAACCTTTTAAGGGCTCTTCCAAACCTTTTGTGAAAAAAAATACTAACCTTCCCATATATACATTAGCCACCTTAACCGATAATCTTCCGAATTCCAACATATACTCAATAGGAGTCCCTACCTGCTTCAATTGTGCTAGTTCTTTGAAAGACAATTCTGGATCTTTTTGCTCAAACCTTTCTAATACCCTGTCAACAAATTCCCCGTATGTTTTAACCTGGTCATGACCCAAGGTTTTCAAGCCATAGAACCACCATTCATTGGCATCTCCATCCAAGTGCAAAATAGTCATTTTTAAAGCATCTTCATCCACCATTGGATTCAGCTGAAAATACCCATCCAATTTTTGCACCCAAGTGTTAGCAGAACTTTGAGATGAACCATCAAAAGTAGGAAGTGGCACTTTACCTATGGCATAATTCATTTTTTTGTTTTAGTGTAGAGACTTATTGTCCTTATTCTTTTTTAGTTTGTTTTCCATGGTGAAGTACTGCTCAAATGTTATACTTCTTCTACACTCTTCATCCAATTTAGCGCATTCTTTTGTTATTGTATCAATTTCAAATTGAATGTTAGTCTCTTATTTGGGAATAAGAAATTTAGGTGTAGTAGGCCTTGGTGTGCTCTGAAATTCATGGGTTCTATTACGAGGTCTTGTTCGTGAGAAAATGTGCTCACCCATTGTCTTCTTTTCTACTAATTGTGAACTACCATTATCTCCTATTATCCCTTTGCTTCCCATTTGACTGGCCATCAATTCGAATCCTTTTTCTATCTATTGGGCCCTGTATACCATATTTTGGGTCATTTCCTTGGATATTTCTTCAAACAGGGGTTTTATAAGTTTGAGATACTCCATTTTCTCCTTAGTGTAGTCTTCTCCCTCGTGAGCCATAGCTTTAGTCAAAGGTACCTTTTTTTTTCTTCTAATTCTTCTTCTACAAGCCAAGCACCTTCCAATTCAGATTCTAAGGGTGGTGGTTTATTGATTTGAATCCTTGTTAACACCATCAGGTGCCAATACCATGCTCTGATACCACTTGTAATGTCCATTTTTTAAATTTTTACCAAAATGTCCAATTTTGGCTCTTGACTAGTTTTAGTGTCTTGGTCTCCAAATCAGCCCAATTGCTCCCAAATATTCAGAGAAAGTGTATGAATGGTATAATAACTTAATTATTATTTTTGGGGATGTATTATGGCCCTCCAATCACTTTTTCAAGTCTGTACTAAATTATAAACAAAATAGATGGTTTTACTGGCAATTTTGGGCTCAAATCCACCTGGGGTAAGTGGTAGAAATGGCTTCCCATATGTGCATAAACCCACTCGAATTCTTAAATTAAAGTAGGGGATGTGTATAATACAATATCAGATACTCATATTCATAACCAATCGGCCTCCCATGTATTTTATCACTTCTTTCAATCAGATATAAAAAACTAGTTTTGGACCCTTAGGGAAATGAGGTGTAGTTTGCTCCAATTGCTATGAAATTTGACCCAATGGCCACAAATTATTAGTTAATGAACATGAAACCCATAATATACTTTAATTACAGTCCATTCATTCATAAATCATCAATATTTTATACATCCATTCGAATCCATCAATATTACAAGAGTTTACAACAAGGTAGTGGGGAAATGGCATTGTTTCTTCATTATTGAGCAATAATACATGAGATTTCTTGGCATTTCGACCGGAGATATTTTTGAACTTAAATATAAGAGAATTTACATCAAAATACAAAATACTGGAGCAAGAGAAGCTCCCTCAAAAAGATGAATAGCTCACCAAGTGCACCTCACTCCATAGAGTTAAAATATGGTAAGAAAAATTGAGATGAATGGAAGAACAAGCTGAACTTGATATGTCCACGAGCTGCTGTAGCTTGCACCTGTAACTTATGACTCCATTGAATCTCCTTGAAAGACCTAAGTGGCCTCTCCAAACACCAACTAGGATGGGAATCTTTCACCCTCGAAATTGGCTAAGGCATGAACTAGTCATCCACTAGCTCTCTCTCTTCACAACGAAAATTTTCACAAATGATAAAAAGGGCCTTCTCATGGCTGATCCCTGCATTTTATAAACATTATTGGTCTTCTAAGGTTCCAAATCTATTCATAAACCAAATCCAAGTCGAATTGATGCGGCTTTTCATGCTATGCCATGTGGCCTCTCTCTTCACCTTCCCTCTTCTCCCAAATTCGAGTAGGAGCCTCTTGGCCTTCTCCAACTCCCATGAGTGCCCTCTAAGATGCTCTATTCAGGACTGACATGTCATATATGTCATATTTCAGCCTTCATATCTGACTTATGTCATAACCATCATATAATCTCCATCATTGGTGTCATAGATGTCATAAATGTAAGGGAAATCTAGCCAAGTGTCCATGAAACTCCCATTTGGCTCTTTCTCTCCCTATGTAAGTTACAATTCATCCCAAATTAGACCTATGAAATATATGGACAAGTATATTAACCTTATAATCCATCCAAAAACATTAGGCTTCCCATAGATTCGATATTGCAGGAGGAGGATGCCATTTAACATAGGAATTCTAGCTTGAGTGGGCCCCATAGTATCCATGTGTCTCCATTCTCCATAGACATTTCATTTTTCACTTGCATTCATTTAATTAACTCCATTAAATCAATATTTATTCCTTACAATGTCTAAACACCATTTATTATCTCCCTTATTAACTTCCTAATGTTTCCACCCAACCTAGGGAACTAGTAGGATTAATGGAATTTTCCTACTATGCAATTATTTGAATGGGGACATTACATAATGATCGGGAAAACATGTTTCTCATTGCATTTTGGCAGGAGTTGTTTAGATTGGTAGGCATGAAGTTGACTCCCAGTGCCAGTTATCATCCTCAAATAGATGGCTAGAAAAATATTATGAACAAATAGGTTAAGGGTTATATGTGTAACTGTGTGTCAGGACAGTAGAGGGCATGGATTAAATGGTTGCTCCTAGGTGAAAATTTCTACAACACCACTTATCATATGTCCATTTGTATGACCCCATTTCGAGCCTTGTATGGATATGATGCTCCTTCATTTGTGGATATGGTGTTTGGGGATAGCAAGGTTCCCAAAGTCAAATACTAGATACAATGGAGCCAAGACATCTTTAGGATCCTTAAGGATAATTTGCAAGTGGCCCAGAACCAACAGAAGGTGTATGCAGATAGACACAAGGTAGAATGCGCTTTTGAGGATGGGAACTTGGTTTTTTTGAGATTGCATCCATACCAATAATCATCATTGAATAAAATTGTTGCAAAGAACTTAAAACCATGCTTTTACGGTCCCTACATGGTGATTCAGAGAGTTGAGGAAATCGTTTACGAGCTTAAGCTACCCGAGAGGAGCAAGATTCACAATGCTTTTCATGTGTCGTGCCTCAAGAAGTCAGTAGGATAGAAAGCCACTACTTGGGAAGATTTACCCCCACTGGATGAGGAGGGCCAGTTGGTACTAATCCATGAAGAGATTCTAGATGCAAGGGAGAGGGAATTGAGGAGTAGAGTGATCACAACGGTATCTTTTCAAATGAAAATACTTACAAGTGGAGGGTGCTACTTGTGAGATAGGTCATATTTTGCAGCATCCTAATTTGCAGTTGCTTGAGGGAAAGAAGTCTTGGGAAGGGACGATTGTAATGTTCCTTTCTGAATGATCACACTAGGAGGATGCCTTATTAGTCTATTTGATCATCGTAGACTATAGTCAATGAAAAAAGGGGATTAATTAATTATTTAATGTCAATTGGGAAAAAAAAGCAACATTAAAGGTGACATTGAGTAATTAGCTAAAAACATACTTTTATAAAGGTAACTTTTGATTAATTAAATGTGGAAAAGGGTTAAAATGGCAAAAAAAGGTTAAAAAGGGGGATAAAAGAGAAAATTGACCAATTATTCCATTCATTCATTACATTTATTTTTCAAAAGTGGAATTCGAAGAGCTCTTATGGATTTTGGCTCCTAGGATAAAAAACCTACGAGAGATTGGGTTATGTGGTGAAACTGATCCACCCTAGTTGATCTCAATAGGAAGATCATACAAATATTCCACTGTGTTTAACAGGTCAAACAATAAATCCTTCCATTTCATCAGCTTATGGAAAAACAATTAAGTTTGTGGGTGCTCTTAAAGAGAGGGGCGCACTGGGTTTTCAAGGACAAGTTGGATTGAGCATATACCAAGGACAATTCTGCATCATTTCTCACTCATCCCTAATGCCATAATAACTGAGAGGGGGGAAAGGGCGCATTCATCTCTTAAAGGGGCACATCCTCTAGTGGAGGAACCAAAACACCAAAGGTTGAATTAATATTGAGTTCACTGCCTTAGTTTGCGAGGGATGAACTTTTGGGCACATCCATTGTCATTCATGAACTGTAAGTGGTCATATACAGTAGTTTGGGTTTGTTTTTGGAGGGATGTTGTATATTTAAATGTGTAACAACATATATCATCTTTTAGAATTTTTTAGATGTAAACTAAGATCACTAAAAGAAAGACAAAGCATAGAAACAAAACAATGTATGGAGCTTGTTTAACCACGATGATACACAATCATCTCCCAACCATAGACAAAAGAACTGTTTGTCTCCCCCGAAATTAGACCTTCCAATAGAGATCGATGTACATCCAGATATTAGTAGCACAAACCCCAAAAACAAGAGAGAAACTTCTCCAAAGTGGAGAATGCAAGAAAATAGTCTTTCTCTAGTAGTAGTGAACTTCTTCTCTCTCCTTGAACGAAATTGCTTGAAGGATTGATATCAAAATGAAGTGAGGTGCCTTCTATTTATTCACTAAGACACTGGAAATCTAATTTTCCATTGAGGTCGACTTGACTAATTTAACTGGGCCAACTTGTGCAAAACAATAATAAAAATATATTTTATTATTATTATTTCTAGGTCGACTGAAGTGAGGATTCCTCACATGCCTACTACAACAACACTCCCTCTTAGCCAAGGAGGCATCATAAATATTATCATATTGGAAAACATCTAGACATTATCAGTACATCATGATTATCTCAATCATCTCTATATCATAAGGAAGGTCTTCCGACACAATCTCAGTCGGTCGAAAAGTGTCCATCAAACTACGTGTGTCAGCTCAATCCAGTTCAGCGGATAACATGCACTAGCTCCACAACGCTTCCCAGTGCATTAGGAATTCATATGTAAATTGACTCAACCCATTTCGTCAAGGAAGAATGCACCAAGTCAACATACTTCAACTCAACCCAGTTCATCAGGTAACATGCATGTAATCAACATGCATCTACATAGCCCACAGAGCTCACTGAACAAACACTGCTAGTGATTCTTTGCCACGTCATGGGATACAGCCTCCTCATAACATCCATAAGAACTATAATCATACGAGGGATCACAAAGGCCATAACTTTATGTGAGACTTGCATCATATCTCTATGGGGTACAACCCATAAATCTCCTAACCATACAGGTTTTTGGGTATCATCCCAATAATGAGTCAACACGAAATTCATATCGGTAACCACAGTCCATTTGGAATAGGAATTCCATATGTAACAACTCAACCCAGTAAGTTGGGGAGTCCATATGTAACGACTCGACTCAACTCGATCTATATTCATATAACAACCATCCCCTTTTCATGTTGGGTGTACCACTACAGAGCCAACCCTTTTTCATGCTAGATGTGAAGAGCACATATGTCTTCCAACATAGCCGACCATTTTTCATGTTGGAAATGAAGACAAGTTCATACAAAAATAAAACTGTGACTATTACTCCATCCCCAGGATGAATCTCGGATAGTCACGCATAGTCCTCGAAGACCTTGACTATTACCTCATTTCTAAGATGAGTCTTTGATATTCCTCGAGGTATTGGCTATGCACATAGCCATTAGAGACCATGACTCTGTCTCTACTCATGTGGGCATACAGAGTCATGTACCATGACTTACTGGCATCAAAGCTATGAGTAACATAACTTACCAGTGTTGAAGTCAGGTATTCCAATATGACTTACCTAATGAGCTACATAGACATGTACCATGACTTACTGGTATCAGAGCTATGTCCAACAAAACTTACCAGTGTTGGAGCCAAGTATCACTACATGGCTAAAGTGTCCATACGCACAAGACTCGGGAGTTGACATAGAATCACCGTCACTATCCATAGGTGTGCATATCAAAATTCTCGCCCACAAATGTTTACCTAGAACTCAGGTGTTCACAGAGAATCAATGCCATAGTTCATAGGTGCAGAATCATTGTCCATAAGTGTTCACCCAGAACTCAGGTGCTAAAAAAACATTTTCATTGTTCATAGGTGTGCACATGGAATCACTTGTCCCTAGGTGTACCTAGAACTCAGGTGTTCACAAAGAATCACTGTCACTATTCATCAATGTCCACATTAGGACAAAGAGTTCACATAGAACTCATCCTTCCCTCTTAGCGAGGGGTATAATCATGCAACCAATCTCCCCAATCCATCACGGAGTGTTAGAGAGTAGAGTACAGTCCCATCCTGTGTCATACAATTCAATGTGCACTATAAGCCTTTCCATCTCGTTTTCAAGATTTCTGAGAGATCTCCTCACTTCGTGATCCTCATGGAGTGATCAAGAGAATACTATAGTCCTGCACATATGTCATATAGCAGAAGAATCAAGTATATCAGGGTATACATTTCTGTCATTCCCTATTCTACATAAATAATAAATCACATAACTAAATTCATGTACCTAGGAGAGAGTAACAAGAGGCTAGTTTCCCCACCCCGTCCTAGGGTTTCCAGGAGTTCTCCCTCTGTGATCAAATGTTTTGCTCCCTTTGCATCTAAGCATCCTGCTCCCTCTATATCTAATCATAATGTTACCTTTCTAAATAATCCATAGATACAATGTAAGTATCCATCATATTAATGACCAGGTACATCAAGGATCCTACAACTATCTGTATGGATCAAGACAACGTCTCCATCAGTGTAGCCACAGTAATCATGCTCAATCGGCTCAGGATCTCAATTGTGATCTTCCTTAACTTAGGAAGACTTCATCAGGTTTCTGCCATCCATAAGTGATGCAGTAGGCTAGTTTCCCCATTTTAAGGGCTAATTCCCGCTGTCTCCTCAGAAATCGGTTGAGTAACTTTCATTTTCCAAAATCCATCTGTCGTGACTCTAGATGGAAAGTAACTAATTTCCATAATCATCGAAGAGACGAATAAGTGTAGCAGAGAGACCGATATTTGTAGAATCTTTCCGTTTCCAATCGACAATCAATACATGAGATCATATGGGCATGTGGGTCATGTGTCCATGTATGTACTCAATCCTCATTTGTTTGCTATCATTACTTCCACCTAACTGTTTCGACTGAAATTCATCCTTCTTTCTAGACTAAGCGTCTTGATTCTAGAGGCTTTCTGCTTTCGATCCATCTGCATGTTAGTGGGATCACTTGTCCTTCAGACCAAGTTTCATCATCATTTTCTTGTAGGCCATAACATTCCCTACAAGTCAAATCGTGTCAAATAGTTAGTAACATTGCATAATCATATTTATTTAATGCAATAGCTCATCCAGGTATGTAGACATCTTTTAGCCAATGCCTTGGTGCAACATACACATGGCTATTATTTGGATGCTTGCGGTCTCCATTATAACATACCATCAAGAGTGTGTGCTACTCTAAGCATGTTAGAAGGAAATGTCATCCAAGAGGATCCCATGAAATGGTGTGCAACATTATGGGCTAAATCATAACAAATACTACATGAGCCTACTATCAATAAAAAACCATATTACATGCTCAACAACTTCTAGGAATCTAGATCTGCATAAAACATATTCAAAACAACATAACTAATCTACCAGAGCATGTAAAATCAAATACTTATCTTTTATTGTTTTGTGGCTGGGCTCCCACTGCCTCCTTGGAGAGTTCATTGATCTTCATTTTCTTGTTGGGAGTCCATCTCCACTTGGATATTCATATCATTGCCTCAACATAGGGAGAACTAGAAGAAGAACTTCACACTTTCTTCATTCTTGGGCTTCTTCTGAGAGGTGTCTTCATCGACATCTAGAGTTGAGGCTTCATGCTTCCTCTTCTTTGAATCACAATCTCGGGCATAATGTCCAAGTTTATTGCATATATAGCAATGAACACATGAAAGATCCTTCTTCTTCTTTTGATTTGAAGTAGAAATTGATCTTCCACCCTTTCCTTTCTTTCCATGAAACTTCCTTCCCTTACCCTTTCATTTCTTGACAAGAGATGTAAGGGATTGACTTTCTTCATATTGGGTGCCATGTATCTTACTTCTAGTTGCAAGTAAACTTACGAAACTTCGGTTTCCCAACAAGGTTGTGAATGAATCCTTCCCATTTGAGATTTCTAGTTAATATTGCTATCTTGAAATAGCTTCCTCAAGGCTCTAAACATCTTCCTGGCGGTCGTCTTTTCAGAGACATGAGGAACCAAATGGTACTTCATTGAATCTACCAAGATTCTCCTTTCCCTAGCATCATTATTTTTCCACTGAGCCTTCTTTGCTTCCTCTTCTGGTTCTGTAACATTCTCATTCATGAACTTCAAGAGATCATTTTCTTATATTATGAGAAGAAGCCTAGATTTCCACGAGCTGAAATTGGAAGTCACATCAAGCCTATCTTCAACCTTCATCCCAATTATCTTAACTACAACACTGGACAAAAAACCCTATAAAGAGATAGGTCATGATGGAGTATGGAGGCTTGGAAAACTGAAACCAAAGATGAATGTGCCCTACTAAGGTGAGTTAGAGCAAGGTAAAATTGGTCCAAAACTATGGACTAAACAACAAGATGGTGGAAGTCCTAGGTTTTGACCCTGGCAATATTAGGTCAAAACTGGAAACTTCTCCAATCAAGATTTGGCCTCCACATAAAGATGTGCCTTAGGAGGGAGAATTTCTCTATGCTCCTTTCGAGATGATCTGAGGTGGGAAACACTCCAAAATGTGGAGCCCTAGTTTGTGGCAATGGTTCTTTTGGGATCGCTCTGGTACCATGTTAAATTTGATAGTTATAAAACAAGATTACTAAAAGAAAGACAAAGCACAAAAACAAAACAATATGTGGAGCTCGTTTAACCACGATGATACACAATCATCTCCCAAACATAGACAAAAGAATTGTTTGTCTCCCTCGAGCTCAGACCTTCCAATAGAGATCAATGTGAATCCAGATAAAGGCTTGAGTGAACTTTCTTAAAGGCTTGATATCAAAATGAAGTGAGGTGCCTTCTATTTATACACATAGACGTTGGAAATCTAATTTTCCATTGAGGGCGACTTGTCTAATTTAATTGGGTCGACATGTGCAAAATAATCATAAAAATAGCTATTATTATTATTATTATTTCTGGGTCGACGAAAGTGAGAATGCCTCACATGGCTACTACAATAGCATCATCACCTACAGGATTTTTGTAGACTGTTGGGTGCATAAATATAAAGGTGATCACTTGCATTAATTTCAACGCTTCTTAAATGTGCTAACTACAACATTTTGAGGGTGTTAACAAAGGGTTGTTTAGTACCAAAAGGAGCTTCCAACTCATGGTAATTTACCAGGTCAGAAAGAAAGTTAACATTATATTTGTTTCATTGTATTCATAATGTTGTTACAGTGATTGTAAGAATATTGTGCTTTTCTTTTATTGCTTTCATTTTCATGTATTGACGGGAGTTGTTTCCGGAACTAAATATAAATAAAAAGGGGTGTTTTGTGTGCATTTTCTATTGTTGAATATTACCATGAATGAGATCTAAAACATTATGTCAAACAAACAACAAAGCATAAGAAAAAATCAGCCCATACCCAACAAGAACATTACGACTTACAAGTCCTAGGTAACTTTGGTTGAATAGACACCCCCCACTTGTGGCTTCATAACCGAAGGATTCCAAATTAAATGTTGTAAGTTGGCTACAACAACCTAAAATCTCCCAAAATGAGGAAGTTTGAACTTGCAACATTGGGATTGTTAGAAAGTAGTCAATAAATGGCAATGAAGGAATTGTGAAGAAATTGTAAATTAACAAATTGTCCAAATTCAAGTTTGAGCAAAGCTATACCCTTGATATTGTTTGCTTAGTTGTTGCTCAAAAAGGGTGTAACTCTTGCTATGAGTCTAGCACAATGATGGGAGAGAGTTTCAATGAGGGAATGTTGATGCATAACCCCTTTTCATTTATTTTTGACATTTACATGCAGTTGGGTACACTACTCAAGTTGTTACATATAAATATGTGGTGTTGGATAAAAATATGAGTGAGTTAGTTGGCACATGTGAGCATGTAACAACCTATCCTTGGCACACTATTGGGAGAAGATTCTCTTGGAAGGCACATGAGTTGGTTAGGATTAGGTGGACCTAGTCTAGGGGTTAACCCTTTACTTACTCTATAAAATAAAGAAGGGGTATATCACTTCATTGCACTGATGCCAGTGTTTCTAGTTTGTTAAGAGAAGATTGAAGAGTATAGTATCTCTGATTGCATGTTTTTTTTTGAGTCGGTAGCTTGAGACGAGTTGATTTGTTGTTATGAATATTCTTTTCATTTTAATAAAAGGAGACGTTATTTTTATTGCAGAATTTAAGTGTTGATAATATTTCTATTCATCACTAGGTTGGCATGAGCCTATTTGATTTCTAGATCTAAATTAGATTTCATTTTTTAGACCTTGTATATGGTTGTCATTGGAATGATCTAACCTTTTGATATGCAATGTCTACATTCTTGTGTATTGCGTATGGTATTTTGATGTTTGCAAATCTGAAACTTTGATAGGTGTTTCAAACTTCGAGAAGTTTCATTTTTGGGCTCGACACTGCTGTCGGAAAGAACTAGGGCTTCAATTTTCTTGAGGTTCCTTCATCAATCTCAGAAAAATAAAGATCCAATCTAGCTTGCGTTTGTCATAAGGTGAAATTCTAGCATGGTACCGAAGTTGTATTGCTGAAATTTTCCATCCAAGCGTATGGAGTATTAAACTCCCTATGATATGGAGTTGAGAACAAAATATCCAATAGTTGGAGTGAATCCATGCAGTGAGAGGCACCAAGGCCAGTGAGGATCCAGCGATGTGATGCCCAAGAAACTTATGTGGTTTGAGTAAGGATTATGATTGTGAGGGGTGATTTTAACTTGTGGTAGGATGCTAAATTTGGCTGATTTGTTTTATTTGAAGTTGTGATTCAAGGGGTTGTCGGAATGCCGAACTTGTCAAATTTCGTAGAGCGTGACTAACTTGAGGGCACTTACAACTTCAACCATTGGAAATGTAGGTTCCAGATGCTAATGAAGGATATGGATCTCTACAACATGGTTGAAGGAAAGGTTATAATTGCTAACAATTGACCATTTTCCACTAAGAGGATTTGTTGACTAACATGCTTAGGTTGTTGACTAACCTCCAAAAAAAATCAATGTCAGTTTTCACCTAAGGTAAATGTTAAAATATTGTAACTTTGGAAGATAATCTAGTTGTACTAATTCTATTCCTCCTTCAGGAGGTGTCACTGATGTAATTGGTCATGTAAGAGTCATTGAAAGAATCAATGCAAACCTTTGTATGTATGTCGGGTCAATAGTACCCTTGAGTCATTATAATAAATATTATTTTTGTGTCTTACTAGTTAAGTCGTCCTTGACTGTTAGACATGTCTTCCCAGTTAGGGTTTAGGTCAAGTCAAGAGTCAAATATAAATAGGTAGGTGCCTCCTTAATTTGTACTCACTTCACTCAAGTAAGTTTGCAAGAGGGAGAAGAAGAAGTGCACCAAAAAGAGAGAGGAGAAGTTGTCTTGGGGTTTTACATTGTTTTGGTTGAGTTCTATATTGAGGAATTTTTGTTGGGTTTTCTCCCCCACGAGGGTTTCCCAGGATAAATCTTTGTGTTCTCTTGTGTGACTGTACTTGTTGTTCTTTCAGTGATCCTACCATTGTAAATTGTTTTAGATTATCATCTGAGCAATTAAGAAATATTAACATGTTATTAGATCCACCCTTAAAGGAGACATTGTACGACTAGGGTTTGTTATTCTGAACAATTCCCTGAAAGATCAACTAGAAAAGAGGGTTCACTCAACTCATACTAAGAGGGTGCATATTTATGTGAAAATAGAACTGAATTCCGAGAAGTTTCATTTTTGGGCCTGACACTGCCGCCGAGAAGAACTAGGGCTTAAATTTTATTGAGGTTCCATCATCAATGTCAAAAAAATAAAGATACAATCTAACTCGCCTTGGGGAGGTGCATATTTTCAACCACTCAACTCTACAAGTGATTCCAATAGGAAGATTAGGGTTTTTCTATCAAACCCTAGGTCATCCCAAAGAAGGTCAACCAGGAGAAGTCTTCTCAAAGTAAGTATTGTTTCTTTTATGTCTATTTGAGGTTCTCATTATATTAAAGATGAAAAACAATACCAAGCTAGATGAGAAGCTTGAGGGTGTTGAGAACTTCATAACATGGAAGTACCGAATCATGCTCATCCTAGAAGAGAATGACCTAGAAGGATTCATAAAGAAGGAAGTTGCATAACCAAAAGGAGATGAAGCTAAGGCCAAGAACAAGAAGGATATGATCAAGGATAAAAGAATCATGGCTGACTCCATCAAAGATAACTTGATCTCTCAAGTATCTTCAAGGAGAACACCAAAAGAAATGTTTGATTCCCTATCCAACCTATTTGAAGGAAGAAATATGAACAAGAAGATGACTTTGACAAATCAACTCAAAGGTGTGAAGGATCAAAAGTCACAAACCATGCACTCATAATTCACAAGAGTATCCCAAATCAAGGAACAACTAGAAGCTATTGGTGACATGATAGAAGATGCAGAAGTTGTAATGACCACCTTGAATGGTCTTCCAAGAGATTGGGAATCTTTTATTCGAGGAATATGCTCCAGAAGAAAGTTGACCAAGTTCTGAAAGTTATGGGAAGAATGTGTTCAAGAAGAAGAAAGAATAGTAGTAAGAGAAGAGAAACTAAATGAAAGTGAAGATCAAGCTTTGGTAGTCCATAGCAAAGGAAAGAACATGAGGAAGAGTTATGATCATCCTCCCAGGAAAGCTCAAGTGTTTAATATGTTCAAAAAATACTTCTCAGGTTATGAATGCTTCACTTGTCACAAGATGGGATGCATCTCCATAAAATGTCCCATGAGGGTAGAACAACTCAAGAAGAAGAACAAAAGATTCCAGGCCCATGTAGCTGAAGACAATGATCAAGAAGAAGAAGAACAAAAGATTCCAGGCCCATGTAGCTGAAGACAATGATCAAGAAGAAGAAGAAATAAATAAAGAAGATGAAGATTCTTGTGAAGAATATGTTTTAATTTCAGCACTCACGGGTTCAATCTCACCTGGTAATGATACTTGGATAGTATATAGTGGTTCCTCCAAGCACATGACAGGTTACAATGATTCACTCTCTTGTCTTGAACAAAAGGATTCCCCACACAAATCAATGCTTGGAGATGATTACCAATATCCCATCAAAGGGACAGGAGAAGCCTCTTATAAGCTGGACTCAGGAAAGTGCATGAAGATGAAGGATGTCCTGTATGTCCCAAGACTAAAGAAGAATCTCCTTTCTATATTAGCCTTAGATAAGAAAGGTTTTAGAGTTTCCTTTGTAGATGGTGAAGTCCTCATGTGGACAAAAGGAAAAACTATAGATGGTGCAGTAGTGATTGGAGTTGAAGAATGAGGACTCTACAGATTAAAGGGACATGTAGACTCAGCCTTGATGACTAGCACCATAAGCCCATGTGAGTTATGGAACAGAAGACTTGATCATGTACATTACAAAGAATTACCAATTGTGAACAAGGTGGTGATAGGTTTTCTAGAGATTCAGGTAAACCATGAAGGAGTGTGTAAAGGATGTTCACAAGGAAATAATACCAAGAACACTTATCCAAGCAGTAACAATAAAGCAAAAGGGATTCCAGACATTATCCACTCAAATATATGTGGACCAATGCAAACTACTTCTTCAAGCGAGTATGTTTACTATGCTTCCTTCATTGATGACTACTCCTGCAAAACTTGGATCTATTTCTTAAAGAAGAAGGATGAAGTATTTGAGAAGTTCAAGGAATTTAAGGCTCTTGTAGAAAACCTCTCTGAAAAAAGGATCAATATCTTAAGACCAAATAATGGAGGAGAATTCACATCAGGTATATTCAGTGAGTACTACAAAGAAGCTAGGACTAAGAGGGAGCTCACCATTCCCTATAATCCACAACAAAATGGTGTGGCAGAAATGAAGAATAGATCTATCATGGAAGTTATAAAATCCATGGTCCATGATCAACATCTACCTATGTAGCTGTGGGAAGAAGTAGCTAGAACAACAATATATGTGCAAAATAGAATCTCCCACAGTGCCCTTCAAAATAAGACTCCAGAAGAGGTGTTTACCGGAGAAAAGCCTAAATTCGGTCACCTAAAAATATTTGGTTGTCCAGAATACATATACATATTCTTAAAGAGAAAATATCAAAGTTGGATCCTTCATGAAAGAAGGGACTATTTGTAGGATATAGTGAGCAATCAAAATCTTACTGAATCTATATCCCAAGATATCATTAAATTGAGTTAAGAAGATATGTTACTTTTGACGAAGATACAACTTTTAGAAAATCAAGGAAAGACAAGGAAGCTGAAGAGGAGCATGAAACCCCTAGAGCTACAAAATTTTCTAAACCAGTCGGAAATGAGGAGAAAGAATCGATACCTAAGGACCATGGCATGATAGAACCTCAAAGACCTAAATAATTTCCTAGCAATATGATTTCACGCAAAATAAATCTTGCTTGGGCACAAAAAGTAATTGAAGAAGTAGAAATACATGGTGTCCCAAAAGGAACCACCAGAGAAAGAAAGAAGCCAAATCCATACCCCAATTATGTGGCTTTGATGTGCAATCTTGTTGACAAAGAACCTACATGCTTTGAAGAAGCAATAAAGTAGAAGGAATGGGTAGATGCCATGGTCAAAGAACACCAATCCATTATAAAGAATGATGTATGGGAAATAGTACCAAGACCAAAGAACAAGTCAGTAGCATCCTCGAAATGGATCTACAAAACAAAGCATTCAGTAGACGACACTATAGAGAAGTGCAAGGATATATTCGTAGGTCATGGATTCTATCATAAGGAAGGAATTGACTATGAGGAGACCTTTGCACCAGTATCAAGGTACATCTCTATTAGAATCATCCTTGCCTTGGCATCCAAGATGAAGTGGAAGTTACATCAAATGGATGTAAACACAACCTTCCTAAATGGAGTAATAGAAGAAGAAGTATACATTGAAAAACCTCAAGGTTTTGAGACAGATAATTAGAAAACTCATGTATGTAGACTTAAGAAGGCGTTGCATGGGTTGAAGCAAGCACCCAGAGCATGGTATGGAAGAATTGATGGTTTCTTGATGACTTTGGGCTTTACCAAGAGTAAAGCAGATTCCAACCTCTACTATAAGGTTGAGGATGTTGGGCTTATGATATTACTACTATATGTAGATGATTTTGTTAAGAACCCATGTCAACCCTCCTCTTTATTTTGTTAGTATATTTTATTGGACGCATATGCTTTGTAAGTCGTCCCGTTGGTATGATGTATCATCCCACATTCATGGCAATTAATAGTTGATGTTAAGTCATCCAGTTAGTATGTTGTATTATCCCACATTCATGGGGAGTAATAGTTGTTTAGATTAGACTTAGTATATAGCTAAGTGTTGAGGCCAATGAAATCATCGAAGAGTAATTTTGTATTGAGCTTGCTCAAAGGAGGTTTCCCCCTTGAAGTGGCCCGCGATCAATAAAATATCTTTTGTGCTTCAATATTTCTATTATATCATGCATTATCATTGTTTATTGCAGGAGGTTCTCCACATCTGGTATCAAAGCACTTTCCTTGGCACAAGTGGGAAATTTTTTATTTTTTTTTGGGAAAAAAAGGGGCAAAATTGGGTAGCGACTTTCAGATCCATTTTTTAAATTTTTTGTGCCAATTCAAGAGAAACAAGTTGCATATCTGAATTCCTCTTTCAAAAATATGCAGTTTCAAAAAAAGCATCATCTTAGTTGGAGTTCTAAAAGTGGAGATATTGCGGATTCAAATCAGCAATTTTTCAGAATTTCGATGACTACCGCAGAAATTGCAAAGCGAAAATCTTTTGACTGGGTGCTTAGATTTCTATTTCGTTTGCGTAGATAGAAACAGAGTGGTTGTTCCAGTTCCAGAAACAGGTGATAATAGATATTATGAGAAATATAGATCATTTTATGCTCATTTTAAAAAAATTCGTCTCAAAACCCTAGCTCTAATTATGGGTTTTGTGGGCATTGGGTGGAATTTCTGCCACATTTTTTCTGGCACTGTGATTATTGCAATAGTTCTTCTTCTTGCAGTGGTATTATTCATTCGGATCAAGGAATAAACCCTATCCACTTAACTATGGGAAGTACTTGGGCATAGCCCTAAAACTCATCGTGAGGAGTACCACAGGAACCTCGAAGTAGCTGGCCATTGAGAGGACTTGCCAAGCAAAAAGGGAAACGACCCCCATCGGATTGACTAGATTCCCACCCGTGAGGAAAATGAAAGAGTTGTTGTTTGTGGCCAATCGGTTAGCAATTTTACCTGTGCCGTGGAGTGAGGGGTATTGCCCCAATACGTAAGCCGTCAGACAGCCTTGGGGGTCAAGTGACTCTCGTGAACCTTTAGGAAGCCGAACATACCCAGGGTCCATATCTATTACCAGTTGGTAAATCACATATTTCTAAGAGCCACCACATATCATCTCCAAAAAAAAATCTTGCTTATGGTTGTCACCGGCCCAGGAGCAAATAGACAAATGGAAGAAGAACTTGTTGCCCTCAAGACCAAAGTCAAAGATCTAGATCAAAGATTTCTCAACCTCCATCTTCAGCATTCAGCCATGAGCAACCGATAATAGCCTGAGTCTTCTGCAGACACTAAGTTCTCTGCTTCCAGTAACTTTCATGGGTCGAAGATTGATTTCCCTCGCTTCAATGGGGATGATCCAACTGGATGGATACACAGGGCAGAACAATACTTTAATAGGCATACACTTTTGATGTCACCAAAGTCCCACTTGCATCATTTCATTTGGAATGTGAATCCCTTCAATGGTTATGTTGGTACATCAAGGATCATGAAGAGCCCCAATGGACAGATTTTTGTCAACTCCTTTTGCACCGATTTGGCCCTATTGGTTTTGATGAATTCACAAGAGCACTCACCAAACTTTGCTAGACTGGCACTGTGAGAGAGTATCAGACAGAATTTGAGAAATTAGTCAAGCACACAAAAGGCTTTTCTGATGCATTCTACAGGAGTTGTTTTATCAGTGGTCTTGAGGATACAATCTGATTTGACGTTAAAATGTTCTGTCCCAACACAATGATGGAAATCCTAGGGTTGGCTAAGTTGGCAGAGGACAAGTTTAGGGCTCAGCAATGCCCCAAATCCACTTTTGTTCCATTCAGAAATATGGTTCCCCAAAGACATCCAATTCGTCCGACTCCTAGAACTACTCCTATCAAGCATTTGTCTGAATACGAGATGCAGGAACGTAGGGAAAAAGGACTTTGTTATAATTGTGATGATAAATTCACCCAGGGACATCAATGTACTGAACAAAAGCTCTATCTATTGGATGTGGTTTCGTTGCCTACACTTGATATTTGTGAAGCTGCTCAGGATCCAATAGACGATCAGGTCGACATTCAGCAACCACCTCTTCACCCTCATTCTCATGACGAACACCCAGATATATCTCTCCATGCATTAGCCAGAGTCACCGCCCTACAAATCATGCAGGTCAAGGGTTTCTTCAAGAAGATCCCTCTTACAATACTCATTGATTCTGGTAGCACCCATAACTTCATTGACCCTCAGATTGCTAAACAAGTTGATAGTTTTGTCCATCCTTGCTCCATCTTTAAAGTCATGGTTGCCAATGGGAGCACCTTACCTTGCAAAGGAAAGTGTCACAATGTGTGTATCTCTATTGGAGATTATAAATTGTGCTCCAACATGTTTTCCATGCCTCTCGGAGGATGTGATGTGATTTTGGGTACTCAATGGTTACGCACACTTGGACCCATCTTATGGGATTTTGTTGAACCATGGATGCAGTTTTCAGTCAATGGGAACAAACACACATTCAATGGCTTACAACCAGGTTCTCTCAGCATCATCAGTTCACATCGCATGGAAAATCTCCTTAAGACGAATTCACATGGTGTCATCACTCAGCTCCATTTCATTCAGATGCAACCTTCAGCAGTCTCAACTACTCCCTTGGATCTTTCATTCCGATGCACCCTTCAGATGCCTGATTTTTCCAAGCCGTTCACTCTTGAGAGTGATGCTTACGACAATGGACTTGGGGTTGTCTTCTTTCAATATGAACATCTCATTGCATTCACTGATAAATCCCTTTCTGGAAAGAATTTCTCCACTTCTACATATGAGAAGGAAATTATGACTATTTTGCACACAGTAAAGAATTGGTGGCCATCCCTCTTAGAGAATCTTTTCTGCCTCAAGAGGGATCACCAGATTCTAAAATATTTCCTGGAACAACGGGTCTCATCCCCAACAAAATAGAAATGGGTTAGCAAACTCAAGGATTATGACTATGAGATCACTTACAAGAAGGCTAAGGACAATCTTGTGGCGGATGTTCTTTTCTGCACATTTGATGCCCATGTTTCTCTTTCAGTTATTTCTATGCCTATTCCAACTTGGTTACACTCTATTCAACAAGGCTATGTCAATGACTCCTCATTATCTGAAATCATCCAACAATTGGCCAATACCCCTTCTGTGGTACCGCGTTCATCTTGGGATGGATTTTCTCTGAGATACACGGGTCGTCTGGTGCTTCCCTAGAGCATAGATCTTAAACATGCGGTCTTTTATCACTCCATGCTTCTCCATCGGTAGGGCACTTCGGGTTCATCAAAACATATGAGTTGGTGCGACGTAACTTCTTTTGGAAGGGGGTGCAACAAGAAATTCAACATATGGTTGCTAAATGTGCTCCTTGTCAGCACCACAAGGGTGAAACTACACTCCTTTCCAGATTGCTCGAACATTTTCCCACCCCTACAAGGATTTGGACATATATTTCGATGGATTTAATTCAAGGGCTCCCTAAATATGGAGGGAATACCGTAATATTGGTTGTGGTGGATCGACTCTCCAAATATAGTCATTTTTGTGCTCTCAACCATCCATATACCACCTCTTCAATCACACAAATTTTCATGGACTAGATATTCCTTCTTCATGGAATCCCTTCTTCCATTATCTCAGACCGCAACACAACTTTCACAAGTCATTTTCTCCTCAGTGACACCAAACTGCATATGAGTTCAGTTTATCACCCACCAATAGATGGTCTGACTGTAGTCATCAACAAACATTAGGAAACGTATCTTCGTTGTTTCACCTCTGAAGAACAACACCAATGGGAAAAGTGGCTCCCTCTCGCTGAATGGTGGTACAATAATTCCTACCATACCGCATCTAAAATGAATCCATATGAAGCAATTTATGGTCACACACCTCCAGTACTCCTTCCATCCACCCCCAGCAATTCACTAGTTCAGGTAGTTGACATGGTTCTTTGAAACCGACATCATATTCTTCACCTCCTGCAAGACAATTTTCACCTGGAAAGAACCCGCATGAAACAACAGGTCAATCAGCACCGTTTTGGGCACACTTTTCAAGTTGGTGATATGGTTTTTCTTCGTCTGCAGCCTTACAAGCAATCCTCCTTGAAAGTAAAAGGGAATCAAACACTCGCTCCAAAGATCTCTGGCCCATATATAGTTCTTCAAAATATTGGGTATGTTGCTTATAAATTGACACTTCCTCCTTCTCACATTCATCAAGTGATTGGCACCAACATCAGCGCACAAATTGTTTTACCAGAATGGGATAATGAAGGATCCATCATTTAAGAGTCGGAGGCCATCCTCAATAAGCGCACTTGTCAGCTTCTCTCTCGGTCCATCACAGAGGTCTTCAATTCAGTGGCACAACATGAAACCAGAGGATGCTACATAGGAACCACTCCTTCAGATTCAGCAATAGTTTCCACATCTTGAGCTTTGAGGACAAAGCTTTCTAAGAGGGAGGGGATGTTAAGAACCCATGTCAACCCTCCTCTTTATTTCGTTAGTATATTTTATTGGACACATATGCTTTGTAATTTGTCTCGTTGGTATGTTGTATTATCCCACATTCATACGAATTAATAATTGATGTTAATTCGTCCAGTTAGTATGTTGTATTATCCCACATTCATGGGGAGTAATAGTTGTTTAGATTAGACTTAGTATATAGCTAAGTGTTGAGACCAATGAAATCATCGAAGTGTTATTTTGTATTGAGCTTGCTCAAAGGAGGTTGCCCCCTCGAAGTGGTCCACGATCAATAAAATATCTTTTCTGCTCCAATATTTCTGTTATATCGTGCATTATCATTGTTTATTGCAGGAGGTTCTCCACATATTTATTTCTGACAGGTGAAGGAAAACCCATCAATGAATGCAAAAAGAAGCTCACTGCAGAATTTGAAATGAAAGACCTTGGAATGATGCACTACGTTCTAGGTCTTGAAGTATAGCAGTTTCCAGACGAGATCTTCCTATACCAAGGGAAATATGCAATAGAGATCTTAAAGATATTTGAGATGATGGATTGCAAGGCTATGACTACTCCAATGACAACAAATTTGAAGCTATTGAATGATGACTCTTCAGAGATAGTAGATGTCACCTTATACAGATAGATTATTGGTTCTCTAATGTAATTAACCAATACAAGGCCAAATATATGTTTTGTTGTAAACACTCTAGGTCAGTATATGGTGAATCCTAGACATATTCACCTAGTAGGAGCAAAACATGTGATGAGGTACCTAAAGGGGACTTTAGATTATGGTCTCAGATATGTATCAGATGGCAAGATCAAATTACATGGATTTACAGATTCATATTGGGCACGAAGTGACGAAGACAGAAAGAGAAATTCATGATGTTGTTTTAGTTTGGGATCAGGGATGATCTCACAGTTCAGCAAAAAGCAGTCCAGTATTGTACTTAGCATGGAAAAAGTTGAATACATTGCAACATGTTCAGCTTGTAGCGAAGCAGTATGGTTTCATAAGATGTTGGCAAGATTATTTGATATCGAGGTGGATACAACTGATATCCATTGCGATAATCAGAGTTGTATTAAGATGACAGAAAACCAGGTGTTTCATGATAAGTCAAAACATATCGAAATTAGATATCATTACATCCTGGATAAGGTACAGAAGGGAGGTGTGAAGCTAAAGTATGTTCATATAGAGGAACAAGTGGAAGATATATTGACTAAGCCTATGTCTTGTGTAAAGTTTGAATACTTTCGAGACAAGCTTGGTGTATTCCAAAGGGATCTCCCTCGAAAGAGGGAGTGAAGAAGAGGTAGAAGGTTTTCTGTTGCAGTGGTGTGGTATCTCAGTGTAGGGTAGGGTATGTTTGGCTAGGATTGTTGGCCTGAAAATGTTAGTAAGTCAGACAAGGCCTGTTTATCCTAGGGGGATTAGTATTTATGGCTAGGCTTGTTGGGCTAAAAGGGTTAGTAAGACATAAAAGGCTTGTTTGGTCCCCAAAGATATCCATCTGTCTGACTAGGCTTGTTGGCACGAAAGGGTTAGTAAGCCAGACATACGCCCAGGTGGATCTATCAGAGAACCCACCATGATGTTGATCCAGAAGGCCAAAGGGAAAGATGTGTTTTCAGTATTCCTATAATGATGAGGCAGGTTCAGTATTCTCATACTGATGTTGATGAGGTAGATTTAGTATTTTCATACTGATGTTGATGAGGCAGATTCAATATTTTCATACTGATGTTGATGAGGTAGGTTCAGTATTCTCATACTGATGAGGAAGATTCAGTATTCTCATACTAATGTTGATGAGGTAGTTTCAATATTTCTATATTGATGATTGATGTGGTAGATTCAGTATTCTCATACTGATGATGATGAGGTAGTTTCAATGTTTTCATACTGATGTTGATGTGACAGGTTCAGTACTTTCATACTTATGACTGATGAGGTGGTTTCCGTATTTCTTTACTGATTTTACAAATAGTGATCTAACATTTATTTGTTAATGATTATGTTTTAGCACTAAATTGCTAATGATGTCGTTGTTGTTACTTTAGTATTTACATAATGATGTTGCAGGTATATGCTTCAGTATTTACTTACTGATATGGCAAAAGATGATTCAGTATTCACATACTGATATTGCAAAAGATAATTCAGTATCCATATACTAATGTTGCAAGTAGATGCTTCAGTATTCACACTGATATGGTAGAAGATGATTCGGTATTTACATACCGATGTCGCAGAAGAAGATTCAGTATCCAATTACTAATGTTGCAGAAGAAGATTCAGTATCCACATATTAATGTTGCAATTAAGATTCAGTATCCACATACTGATGTTACAGAAGAAAACTCAGTATCCACATATTGATATTGCAGAAGAAGATTCAATATCCACATACCGATGATACAGAAGAATATTCACTATTCACATATTGATATTGCAAAAGAAGATTCAGTATCCACACAATAATATTGCAAAAGTTGCAAAAGATGATCCAATATTCTCATATTGAGATTGATGATGAAGATGTATGATGTTCCAAAACTTCCTATGAAATATAGAGACTCACCAATCAGATGTACAATGGCGAAAGTGGTTGCTGTTGGTATAGAATACCTTCCTAGTTAAGAGGGAGTGTTAAAATATTGTAACTTAGGAAGATATTCTAGTTTTACTAATTGTATTCCTCCTTTAGGAGGTGCCACTAATGCAATTGTTCATGTAAGAGTCATTGAAAGAATCAATGTAAACCTCTGGATGTAAGTCAAGCTAATAGTACCCTTAAGTCATTATAATAAATATTATTTTGGTGTCTTACCAGTCAAGTCGGCCCAGTTAGGTTTTAGTTCAAGTAAAGTGTCAAATATAAATAGGGAGGTGCCTCCTTCATTTGTACTCACTTCACTCAATCAAGTTTGCAAGAGGGAGAAGAACAAGTGCACCAGAAAGAGAGAGAAGAATTTGTCTTAGAATTTTACACTGTTTTGGTTGAGTTTTATACTGAGGAAGTTTTGTTGGGTTTTCTCCCCCACAAGGGTTTCCCAGGAGAAATCTTTGTGTTCTCTTTTGTGACTGTTCTTGTTGTTCTTTCAGTGATTCTACAATTGTAAATTGTTTTAGAATATCATCTAAGCAATTAATAAATCTTAACAATAAATAGATAAATGGGGTATGTCAAACAAGAAAAAGGATGAGTAATTTGACTATGTTGTTAGTAAACCATTGGAGAACCAATGCAAGTATTAACAACTAGATAACCAATAGGATTCTTTACAAACCAAGTGATTACCATAACTCCTAGGTGTAAATTTTCCTTTAATATTCAAACTAGGGCAAGTGCATGAAAATATCTACTAATAACCACACATGAATAACTTTTATAGTATGTAGTGGAATATAAAAACTGAGAAATTAATCACAACATCACATCAAAATATTGACAATATTATTTTGGGTATGGAAACCCCCGAAAAAACCCAAAATGGGAAAACCGGTGCAACAGGCAGATATAGATTTTATTATGAGAAAATATGGAGCGTTTACAATACTACAAATTCACCCAAACCTGGTGAATGCAGTTACACGATAGAATCACTAGGCAAAACCCCAGCTAAAACTCAACACCCTCCTGCATGAGTGTACGACCCAACTGTACGAAGCTCGATGATCATGTTGCTCACTCCTCCGTCTTCCCAGCTAAATCCTCTGTCTGACATTCTCTCCCTATCGGTATCTTGTCTCTATCGGAATACAAGTGTGTGTCCTCTCCACCAATTGATTTATCTTTTATAACTTTAGGTAAAGTGAAAACCCTAATTTCACTTTCACTATAACTAGTGTTTCACTAAACTTAATTTAGATCACTTTAATTTATTTTCCATAGTAAACTTAGGAAAAGTAAATTAAATACAACTGGTTTCCTAATTTAAGTCTTCTGCATGCAAGAACACATGCATGCAGGAAGACCTTCCTTGTTGCTACTATTTTAACACTCCCTCTCAACGAGGAAGGGATTCGGTAGCAACCCTAACTTATCCCTGAAATTCATAAAACTCTATCTACAAAGTGCCTTGGTGAAAATGTCTACCACCTACTCATCTGTCTGTATGTACTCCAACCAAATGGTTCCTTTGTGCACACAATCTCTCAAGAAGTAGTATCTGATGTCTATGTGTTTTCTCCAGTCATGGAACACTGGATTCTCAGATAACCTGATGCCACTCTGATTGTCACGGTGAACTACTGTAGCCTCTAGTTCACACTTGAACAACCCTGCAAGTAACTTCCTCATCCATATACCCTCACAAGCAGCCATACTGGTTGCCATGTACTCAGCCTCTGCTGAGCTCAATGCAACTGACTTCTGCTTCTTACTGAACCAAGAGACAACCCCTAATCCAATGCATGAAACAACAACCTGAAGTACTCTTTTGGTCCTCTACACATCCTGCCCAGTCAGCATCTGTGAAACCTGCTAACTGTACACTCCCCATGCGCTCATAAACCAATCCATACTCCATTGTACCTCTGATGTAGTGAAGTATGTGCTTTGCATTCGTCCAATGCACTCTTCGAGGGTCCACCATGAACTGACTTAAAGAGTTGACTGTAAAGTAGATGTTTGGTCAAGTGTTGACCAGATACATAAGCGATCTGATAAGCTGACGATACAAGGTAGGATCAAATCTTTCTGGTCTTGATGCGTCAATCTTCCTCCAGTTGGAAACTAGAGGTATAGCAATAAGATTGCAGTCCTCCATCCTGAATCTCTTCAGGATCTCTACTGCATACTTACCCTGTCCAATGAAGAAGCATACATCTCTTTTCCAAACCTCCAAGCCCATAAAGTAATTCATCAGCCCAAGGTCCTTCATCTCAAACTCCACTGCAAGGTTGGACTTGCAGTCTCCAATCAGTCTCTCATCTCCTGTCGAAAAGAGATCATCCATATACAGGACAAGTATGA
Source organism: Pseudotsuga menziesii (assembly GCA_001517045.1). Taxonomy (NCBI): domain Eukaryota; kingdom Viridiplantae; phylum Streptophyta; class Pinopsida; order Pinales; family Pinaceae; genus Pseudotsuga; species Pseudotsuga menziesii. The sequence goes on from LPNX010736581.1 coordinate 98,709, forward strand.
CAGGCACCTTATCTGTTAAGACGTACAGGTTGTGGTCGGCCTCACTCCACTAAAATCCCATCTCCCTTAGATATTTTTCGATCCTCGAGGACCATGCCCGAGGTGCCTGCTTGAGGCCGTAAAGATATCGATGCAGTCTGCATACATGTGTCTCCCTGTTCTCCACATTAAACCCCTCTGGATGCTCAATATACACCTCCTCCTCTATCACTCCGTTGAGGAAGGCAGTCTTGACGTCCATCTGATGGACACGCCAACATATCTCTGCTGCTAAAGAGATAAGGGTCTGAATGGAAGAATACCTGGCAATAGGGGCGAAAGTCTCCTCATAATAAATTCCCTCCTTCTGTGAAAACCCCTTTGCCACGAAGCGCACCTTTTACTTCTCCACGCTTCTGTCTTCTACATGATTCACCTTGTAGATCCATCTGGATCCCACCACCTTTTTCCCTTGTGGGCTCGGCACAACCTCCCATACCTGGTTTTTCATAATGGAGTCATACTCCTCAACCATAGCCTCCTGCCACACATCATGTTGTGCAGCCTCCCCGAAGCTGGAAGGTCCAGAGTTAATCAACTCTATCATCAATGCCATATAACTAAGCCTCTATGGTGGTACACTCCGTCTCAAAGATCTCTCTGGAGGATCAACCTGCCTGGAATCTTGTACTGTGGACCTAAACCACTTAGGCCTTGGCCTAGTGTCAACCTGCTGTGGCTGTTGCATATCTGGCTCCTACTGTAGCTCATCCTCTAAGTCAATGATTGTAGGATCATGTCCACCTGACTCCCTCTGACCACCAGAAACAGTGCTCTGTGTCTGTACATGTACCTGTACATCTGGGTCCTCCTTCTTGACCCCCGACTCTTGTGCTGGCTGCTGCTCTGCTGGTAAGTCTAAAGATCTTCGCAAGGCCCTGTCCTCATCGAACTGGACATCCCTTCTCACAATGATCCTCCTGCAAGTCGGAATGTAAACTCCATATGCCTTTAAAATCTCGTTGTAACCAACAAGTAACCCCTTCTCTCGAGAAGGGTCCATCTTCCTATTGTCAGCATGAACATGACAATAGCAGACACTGCTGAATATGCAAATGTGACTCACATCTGTCTTGGTTCCTGTGAAGATCTCCTCTGGTGTCTTCCTCCCCAAAGCTATGTGGGGACACCTGTTCTGAATGTATACCGCAGTCCTGTATGCCTCGGCCTAGAGGAATAGTGGTAATCCTTGATCAAATAGCATGGCCTTGGCTGCTCCAACTATAGTCCTATTCTTTCGCTCTGCAACTCCATTCTGTTGTGGGGTATGGGGCACAGTGTGCTCCTTCTTAAGACCCTTAGCTGAAAAATACTCCATGAACTCATTGGAAGTGTACTCACCCCCGTTGTCTCTCCTCAACACCTGAATCTTCTTTCCTGTTTGGTTATCCATGAGAGTCTTAAATTCTCAAAACCTCTCAAATACCTTTGACTTGGCCTTGAGGAAAAAGATCCAGGTCTTCCTGGAATAGTCATCAATGAAGGTTACGCAGCAACTATAACTACTGAAATAATGGACACTCATGTGTACGCATACATCTGAATGCACCAAGTCCAAGGGCTCCTTAGAATTATGCTCACTCTGTGGGAAAGGCTTCCTAATGTTCTTCCCCAAAGCACAACCCTTGCAGTGGTTATGCTTTTCCTCCTGTACCTGAGGAACTCTAATGACTACTTGTCTCAAATGCTTCAGTGCTCCATGGTATAAGTGTGCCATCCTCCTATGCCACAACTCACCCTGACTGCTACTATTGTAGTTGAATAGAGCCTGTGTAGGCTCAAAGTGTAGTCTATACACTTCCTCGCTCCTCCTCCTAATCACCCGATCCAAGCTCCTATCTGACCACTTGGGCCTGATATATACTCTGTGGTCACAGAACTTCACCTAATATCCCTTTTCATCCAAAGTGGATACTGATATAAGGTTCTTGGTCAATCATGTAACATATAACACATCAGAAAAACTGAGGGGTTTGTTAGACTCCCTCTCAAAGGAACAATGCCAACTCCCTGCGCGTGATACCATGCATCATCACCCAGCTCAATGTGGATCCCTGTTCCACCCTCCTGCAATTCTATGAAGAATCTCTTATGTCCAGTTATGTGACTAGATGCTCCACTATCGATGTACCATATGCTGCTCCCTGTGGTGCTTGCCATGCAAGCTATCAAGCAAAACTCTTCTTCAAATTTCTTGCTGAACTCATCCACCTCTGCAGATCCAGCCATCTGAGTGTTACTCTTCTTCTTCCTATCTAGGCACTGGGAGGCAAAGTGTCCCTGCTTGTGGCAGATAAAACACTTGACCTTTGACACGTCAAGGTTATTCTTACCATCCTTATTCCTCTTTGCCTTCCCCTTGCTCTTCCCTATAAGGGCTAGAGCCTCCTCATCCACAATCTATGGGGCACTGTTGGATGAGCCTCATCCTTGACCCATGCGGGTCTCCTCTTGCACAAAGTCATCCCATAGTCTCTGCCAATTAGGGAGCTTATCCCTAGCCACAACACGTTTGACGAAGGTGTCCCATGGCTTAGAGAATCCATTGAGGGCTATCCGAACTAGCTCCTCATCCACTGTCTTAGAGACAACAGCTCCAAGATAGTGAGCCTCATGAGATAAGGCACCACTCCTTCTCCCTTGGCCATCTTGGTGTTGCGCATCCTCCCTTGCAATACCATCTTCTGGTTCTTGTTCTTGCTTTGGTATAGACTCTCCAAAGCCATCCACATCTCTGATGCGGTCTTCTTACCAGAAAGGTGAGGAACTATATGGTCCTTCACTCCATCCATGATAATCAACATGGCTCTGGAATCAATCTTCTTCCAAGATGCTAGATTTGTTGGATATGTGGGTGCAACCTTCGTGGATTCAATGTGCTCCCTTGCATCACTGACATCTAGGATCTTTGTGATCCTTTATTTCCATGTAGGAAAGTTTTGAGCACCTTGGATTCTATCCTCAACTCTCAACTGCACAGCGATAGTGAAGTGTACCTGTCAAACTTTAGATCTGGAAGTCTAAGTTTTTGTCTTCCTATAGATCTGCCCCTGATCTATCACTGCTGCTGCAAATCTCTCAGCTTTAGCTCACCAGATCTCTAATACCATGTAAATTTTCCTTTAATATTCAAACTAGGGCTATACAGTGCATGCAAATCTCTACTAATAACCACACATGGATATCTTTTACATTATGCAGCGGAATATAAAAACTGATAAATTAATCACAACATCACATCACAATACTAACACTATTATTTTGGGTATGGAAACCCACGGAAAACCCAAGATGGGAAAACCAGTGTAGTAGTCAGATATAGATTTTATTATGAGAAAATATGGAGCATTTACAATACTACAAATTCACTCAAACCTGGCGAATGTAGTTACACGGCAGAATCACTGGGAAAAACCCCAGCTAAACCTCAGCACCCTCCTACGTGAGTGTACGACCCAGCTATACGAAGCTCAATGATCCTGTTGCTCACTCCTCCATCTTCCCAACTAAATCTTCTGTCTGACTTTCTCTCCCTATCTGTATCTTGTCTCTGTCGGAATACAAGTGTGTGTCCTCTCCACCAATTGATCTCTCTTTCATAACTTTAGGTAAAGCGAAAACCCTAATTTCACTTTCACTTTAACTAGTGGTAAAGAAAAAACCCTAATTTCATTTTCACTTTAACTAGTGTTTCACTAAAGTTAATTTATATCACTTTAATTTATTTTCCAAAGTAAACTCAGGAAAAGTAAATTAAATACAATTCATTTCCTAATTTAAGTCTTCTGCATGCAAGAACACATGCATGCAAGAAGACCTTCCTTGTTGCTACTAGTTTAACACTAGGTTACCTAACCTTCAACCATCTAGAGAAAATATAAGTGTGTGAAAATACATTGTTGTAGTCCAAATCAACAATGGATGAGTCTGTCCAAATAGATATTGCACCATATCCTTAATCCCACAAATAGGTTACAAAAGGTCTTGTAGAAAGGCCTATGAAAGATGCACTATGAGGTTTTAGAAAAACAACTATTAATAGCATCCAACAAGGAGATCTTGTGGGTGGATCCTATGCATGGGAAACACTTGAAGGAGACAACGAGCGGTCATGTACAAGGGTGTATTCAACCTATGAAAGTTCAAGACGGACAACCTATGTGAGACAAGTGGCAATAAACTCAACCAAAACACAAGAAAAAAGAGGTTGTATGACTACCAATAATGAGCCCAATTATCTAACTCTTGACCATCACCCGAGTCCAATTATCTAAGCCCTTCTACCCAAAAAAGCTCCTCCCCCATCCAACTTTGGCATTCATACTTATGACATCGTAATGTCAACTCTATCTGATGTCCCAAAGCATTATCTTGTGAATGTTACTACCCTACAATATTCTTGTTATTTTCTCAGCCATAACACCAACCAACAACTAATGTTCTTGTATCATATGGAATAAGTTTATAATCAGAATTCCTGTAAACATGAATAAGATGCTTTGGCAAGTCCCATCATTAATGTTTTCAATGATAGGTTATGTGCTCTAGATCATGTCCAACTAGCCCACTCAACAAGTCAAGTAATATTTTAGATTTGGCTAATTATCAAACCATTATGATAGGACATACACCTTTGTCATAATTTATGTTGTAGCCATGAACATGTACTTTTACTTGTTGGAGAAGAGAAAACTTGGGGCTGAAGGACAATCAGATTTTAGAAGGACCATTGGAGATAGGATCACTATTTCCACACTATATGCCATCAATGACTAACATAAAGAGCCCCATATAAATTCTAGCGTTGCCTTGTTGAATTGATGAGAACTTGTATTTAGATTTTTTTTTTCTTTTTAGCTTTTAACTTTACGCTTTTCATTGATAAAGATAAAATAGAAAAGATAAAATTAAATTAAAAAATATAGCTAAAAGATAACCAATGAAATAACATGTAACAAAAAGAATAACATAAAAAGTAGAAAAGATAAATGGAAAAGTGAAAAGCATAAAGAAAAAAGGATAAAGCAAAAATGCATAAAACACCAAAGCTAAAAGTGAAAAAATATAGCATCAAAGAAAAAGCAAAATAATCATAAAGCTGAAAAAGCAAAAATCAAAACCTTAACAGTGAAGAGTATAAAGTTAAAAAGCCTAAAACATAAAGCTATCTAAGAGTCCTCATCGTGATTGCAAGAAAGCCTTCAAAACTTAATTCCTAGAGACTATAAAAAATGATTCAAAGTTGTTGGAATTTCCAAGCTTCTGGTGGTTGTTAATATTGTTGTTTTAATGCATCATAAGTGACGGATTAACTTGTAGTTGTAATATATGAGGAAAGCATTGTAATATGTTAATGAAGTAGATTATGAATATGAATTATAGAGGACAAAGAGACAAGGTATTAGTCATGATATCATAGAATCAATTAATTGATTCATGGAAATATTGTTAGAGATGGTTAAGAAAGTGGTTGAAGTAAATATCTAATTATAAAATATATGTTATAGTTAACTATTGTTATAGAACAAGACCTATTGTGCAATAGAAATACACCGGAATGGTATGATCCAATAGAATTTCTCCTTGAAGGATTTCTTGAGTGTAAACTCTCAGAGTCCCTTGCTTAGTATATGTTTGAGTGTATTTGTTGCTAATTATTAAATCCCCAAATTTAGTATCAAATATGTGTTGTGATCATGGAGGTCGTTGTCTTTTCCAATGTCAACTGTATGATAGTCATTGTCAGTTCATTGTTAAAAAGACGGTGCAAATAGATCTATTGTGATTTAGTACGAGCGCTGCAAGTCTGCAAAATCATTTTTCATGTTAAAAAATGTGTATTAGGTCCATGTGTAAGCAAATGTAGAGGAATCGAACCCTGCATATGAGAATACGAGTTCTCCCAAGGTGAATCTTTTCCTCGTGCACTCTTCATCACTACAAATTTCATGTAGACAGTCATTCTATTTTGTTGAAGTCATTATAGGCGAATATTAAGATATTTGAGTTACAATTAGAGGTTTTGAGACAAGATGGAGCAATCAATTAAGTAAACTAGAATGGATGTTTTGTAAATAATCAGATTGTCTCTATATTTATTAAGAGACTATGGAATGAATTCACCAGTTCAGATCTGGATCTTTTTTTTTTTCAATTTTTTTGGTGTGCATCTTGTTGTATATGAACCTAATGATGGAGAATTCGAAATTGAAGTCCAAGTTAGTGGTTACGATAAAGAAATGCAGCCATTTCTTATTGTTTGACCACCTGTATGAGAGGATCAAACAACATGAGGATCAACTACCTGAACTCCACACATAGCACAAGCCATTGGTGATGGTGAAGGTCTAGCAAAGATGATTGTTGCAACAAAAGAAGCAAATAAATGTGGAGCACTTCATTTTGCTGCATGCGATGGAAAAACTGAGATTGGTAAATAATCTGCTAAGATAATGTGTAGATTCAAGGGATAATGATGGTGAGACTCCTTTGATCATTGCAACTCGACACAGACAATAATTGTGTGGAATTTATTATTGTAAAAAAGGCTTCTGGTAGATGCTCCAAGTGATGTTGGTATACCATTAAGCTGCAGGAAATGATAAACCAACAGCCATCAAAATGTCATTATATCATTGAGAAAATCCAAATTCCGTGATGGATACTAATGTCACCAGACTAATCAATGGTAGCTCCAAGAATAAGAAGACATATTGTCAATGATTACAGATTGTCAATGGTTCTAACAAGTGGGATAAGAATACACTGCTAGAATGTTTTGAGTCTTGAATAGCAAACAGTTCTGCTTACCTTGTAATGTAAGATGATTTTTCAAGGAAAGCATGGCTATTGGTTTGGTGTCTCACAATATTAGTCTCTCCTATAGATAATGTTGGAAGGCTCCAAATCAGAAGGAAACAATAAAGGAACCTATCATTGATTTAACAAAAGACTAGGGATTCTCTGATGGTGCATGCCAAGGAACTCTAGGTTTGTGCGGAGCTAGGGCAACCCTATTTCTCAATAATCATCATTATTTTACTCTCAAATACGATGTTGGAATTGGCACTAATAATAGAGTTAAATTCTTTGCACTGTGGATTTTGATAAAAATATGTTGCAGAAAAAGGTGTAATTCACTTGGTCTTGAAATCTCTAAGTTGCTAATGGACCAGGCAAATAACAAATGCCAAATTACTAACTTGGCTCTAGAACCTATTATTCATAGTTTTAGAGATAAAAACTTCAGTTTGAATTCATCTATTTTTCACACATTTAGAGAATTCAACCCAAAAGAAGATGCTCTATCTTTCCAGGAAGGTATATTGGTTATACAAGAATTTAAGGGAGATGAGCTATCTTCTGAATCATCTCTCCTTCTTGTGATATCTGATGCTGACTACTACAGCCAATTAACTTGTTTTGGGAATTTTCTAGATGTTTTATGGTAGCCTTTTAGTTCTGAAAGGAAAGATCAAATGTATTACACTATTTGATTTATGGAAGACTGTAATATGTAGCTTCATGATAGGTTTGAGGTCAATTTAGACTTTGGAAAGGATTCAAGAGGCTTGTCAATGTATATTTTAATTTCACTTTTGAAATATCAACTATAATTTTTTATTTCTCGAGGAAAAAAATTGAAAATCAAATCTGCAGATACACAATATTTGAACACCTAAAAATTCTTTGATTTTAAATATAGTCAATTAGTGAGGTCAACCAATTGTGTAGATATCATATCTTTACCATATTTATCACTTTGATGGCCAATGAACCCTTATGGCCAAGATTAATAAAGTTCCAACCCTTACTATTAGTTTGACAATGATGAAACCCTTATCTTAGGATGATTGTAGGCTCTGTTAGATTGCAAAACAGAGTTAACTACAAACCCTAAGCTTTGATACCATGTTGAAAATTGGGTCAGGTTAGGGTTTGATATAAGAAAATTTCAAATTTAAAAAAAAACTAAAACAAAGCTAGATCCATAACAGTGTTGCTATAGAAAATTTAAAACATAATTTTCATCTCTTTCAACTTTAACACTCCAATGGTCATTGTGTTAAAGTTGGTCCTTGAGATACAATTTATCAATTGTAATATACAGAACATGAATAATAACAATAGTATCATAAAAAAAAACTAATGAACAACCACTAATAAATACTGGCAATATTGTTTTAGATCTGGTTTAGATCTCCCTTATACTCGGACGCTTTTGGAATCAGATCTTGTCATTGTAAGGACAAGTCACCAAAGGAACAAATGACATACCTTAAGAAAGAGTAGGTTATAGTGTTGTAGGTTAAGGTTAGATACATACAGTAGCAAATCCCAATCACCAAGTGGGAAGATCCCAATAGGATAGCAACATTAATACTCAGCCCCAATCAATATTAGGCTCCTTAAATGGTCACATCTCCCTCTAGCATACTTAACACCATCATTGACCTATCATATAGGTCTTAACACAGCCACGGCTCAGCTAGGATAGAGACAACACAGTCACAAACTAGCCCAATGGCATCCAAACAGTCGCGGTTTTCTAGGAGAAGGCAACAACAGTCACAAACCATCCCAGTGGCATCCAAATAGTCATGGCCAACCCAAAGGCCATACAAAACAGTCACGGACTAGCAAGAAGGTGTCATGACCCAACCTTAAAGGCTCCCAGCAACCACGGTTCTATAAACAAAGACCACAACTCAGTAAGAGGGTAAACCCACAGTCACGGCCCAGCATGGGAAGGATATTAACAAACACGACCCTAATCAAAACAGGTTTAGTAGCATTAGAATAATGACGCCTAGGATAATAGTCCAAGAGCAGCCCACAGAGATGAACACGACCTACATAACCAGTAATAAATTGGTCACAGATTAGCCCAGTACAGTCATGGCCTTCCTAGAGGTGTCACAAGCAACTCACAACGCAGTCAAAGGAGTAGCATATAGTCGCAGTTCAGCCCAAGGAGGGACAACACAATCACGACCCAGTCCACAAGGAGATAGAAGCACCAAAGACCCAAAATCGTCCACTCAAAACAGCAGTAACCCTATATGTCAAGGACAAAGAAACAACAAATTATTCTCAAGCAAACAAGAATTATATCTGAACTTCTCTCATGTCAAGGTACACCCAAGAATGAAGTTATAAAAACATAAAATAAAGTTAGGTTGACTTAGAATAGGGTACCAAAGGTCAAATGGTCACAGAATTAAAACAATAAAAACAACAAGGTTAAGTCATCATAGCAGAGGGGTCATGGTACCACAAACAATAAGGGTGCTAGGACCAATAGGAAGATATCATACCACAAGTCAACTAGAGGGGTCACAACAAGGTGGTAAGGAAACCCCCCTACCATAAGACCAAGGTGTGTCATCAAGGTGGAGAAACTGTTAGTTTTTTCAAGCATATATATATTCGAGCAAAGTGTTTACTGTTCTTTTATTTTTCTTCCTCTTTAAACAAAACTTAAATCTTTAAACCAACAGATAGATGAACACTTGAAATGATAACCAGCAGTAGAAGAAGTACACAAATAAGATCTCACACATGCAC
>LPNX010736581.1:109249-178077 GCA_001517045.1 Pseudotsuga menziesii
GAAACAACCCCTTTTACCCACACGACCAACAAGACCAAGGACTTTAATCTTTTCTCTCTGAAGGTATATTGTCACATGTGTTCCATATATATATATATATATATTTTATCATAGTTGTATAAGGAAGATCCAAACGGAATGATGTGATCCTTTGGTCCTCCATGCTGCTCCCAAAGGTCAAGTGCTAGTGACATCATAAAGGGGTGATCAGTCCCTTGAGAAACAACCTAGCAATAACCAATTAGGAGTAGAGGACATCACACATCATCATCTTGATCAACTGACTAAGATCCACCTGGTTAACTGACAAGGTATGTACCTGTAGGAAGTGCTTGGTCCTGTTATCACATATATTGTAGCTGGACTACCATGATGCAGCATGCAAATTGATCTCTTTATTTTTATGAGCCAGACAGTCAGATGAGGATACAACATGGATCTTCATTACAGCATGAGCCATTCAAAGCCTTTGTTCAGTAGCAGATGTAGAGTATTTCCTTGCCAAGACTGAGATCTCCTTGTCCAATGAGATGACTAAGTTCTTTCAAGCAAAGCAACAAATATGGTACACAATTCACATATGGGAAAGTCAGATAGAGACATGTTTATCGTGAGATAAGATATATTGCTTCTGGGGAGGATTTGCTCTCTGATGTATACTAACACCTTTGACTTGTCATGTTATGATGATTATGGTGAACTATGCTTATATTATATGTTCTGTTATCACATATATAGTAGTCGGGCTACCATATTATATTTTTCAGATTTCAGTACAATTTTTCAGCCAGTTCCCTTACATATGAGATGTTGAGATGAGCATCTATGATGGATCACTATTTGATGATGGACAATAGTACTTTCCCGTGCCATGATTGAGTCTCAGGACACTCAAATTTGAGGAATGATGTAGCCATTTACAGAACAGTCAATATTGCCCAGAGTTGTAGCAGCAGGTTCTGAGTGGACAAATGTTGGTTCAGATTGGTTATTTACATGTATATGACTCAACAAATATTATCTTGTGTTATGGTTGTTATTGATTTTATACTCAATCTTGTGACATGTATTAGTATTTAGTGTCTTGATCTGGTGATCATATAAATATGTGGACTTGGTTGTATTGATATTATGTATTTATGTCCCTACTTAGACCTAGAAGTTCCTGACCCATACTCATCGGTTTTCCCCTCCTTAGGGAGAATAGAGGTGATCATTCCCACCATACTTTGGCTTGCTAGTGTTGGTCTCATTGTTCACTATCTCCACCCATCCATTACCTTCCACTTATGTTTCTAGCTTGACCTACTACTTGATTGTGGCATGGAGGACCTTTCCCCACTATAGCCTCTTTGTTGGATAAGCTTCCATGTTTATTTGTGTCTCGGCTTTGAGTTTCCTAGGTTGTGTTGGCTAAACCTGAAACAAATAGTGATGCCATCAATATAATGTATATGGAAATGAAATGAATACCTTGTGAAAAAACCCATTCATAAAAAGTAGTGTTTTTGAACATACATGAATGCAAGGAAAGCCTAATGAAATTGGCTTTGAAGTTTAAATGTGAAATATGAAATGTGAAACCCATGTAACAAGTGTTTTTAAACATGCATGGAGCCTTAATAAATAAAAATCCATGTAACAAATGCATGGATCAAGGCTATGGAAACTCAAAGGCCCAAAAATAAATGGTTCTTAAAAAGTTATATCTAAAGATTGCTGGCCTCACTCGTATTTGATTTGGATTGTGAGCATTTGTCAAGGTGAATAAGCACTTTTGAACGTAACTTACCCATTTGTAAGACATTGTCATCCCCCGTGTTATTGCTTTTCTGACATATGCTAGAGTGAGTATCCCCTTTCCATATCCAAAGTGTCACAGTGTCAAGTTGGTAGTCACCCTTCAGCCTAGCCTTTTGATTTTTAGCCTTCACCCTTCACTAGCAAATTCATTACAACTATGAAGTGAGTATGGTCTTAAAAGTCTGGTCTGAGTCATAATTAATAATTAACAAAACTCTATATATTTGGTTGATAGATCACTAGTGAAATGATTACTAGTTGTTATAATTGTTACTTGAATAATTTGTAGAGCGTTTCCTAACCTCTAAACACTTACAGCAGATTGATGTTAGCCTGGGTCATATTTGGGTTATTTGATCATTTACAGATTATTATTATTTTATTTGTTGGGCATATTAGATATTATACATGGTCATACAGAGATCTGTAGGGTGTATGAGTATACACCTTAGATCGATTTGGGATCCTCGAGTCCAATGAGATGGTTTATTTTCAGTTCCGGGCAGTTACAGTGATGCCTTGTCTCAGCATACCCATTCTGGTGTAGTTTTTCCATGTTGAGTGGCCTGTTAGAGAAGAAAGATGATTTGATTGGTTCACCTAGGGTGTTGTATGAGGAGGGAGTGGTCCAACCACTTGTTTTTACCATTTTAACCCCCTCCCAAAGAGCTTGGTGGGCTCAGTTTGACAACGCAGACACTCTAGATGGCATTTTGGGCAGTGTCACATTTCCCAAGGCAGATTAATAATGATAAAAATGGCTACTGAAGAATTCGATTTGGGCTACTTAGGCAAGGAAATGGCATGGGATGAGTTTTGATGATGAGTGTGATGTCTTCCACTCCTTCTCTAGTAGTTTCGGCATTTAGATGGACCCACATCCATCTCTCCTGCATATTTTATGATTTTCTAGAGCTTTTGAAGGCTCACGATTTCCTCAAAGAGGCACTATTTTGCATTTAAAATTATATTTTAATCATATTGTGCCATGGGGACACACTAGGGCTGTTAGATATTACCTCCTAGACCCACCATGAGCTTTATTCATTTTTATTTTGTCATATTGAGTGGGATCCCCTCTCCTAGTGCGATTTGGTCCATTAATGTATTATATTATTATATTGATCCATGTACTTTATGTTGAGATCATCTCAACCGTTGATTAGAACATTTTGATCTTTCAATCTTATCCATCCATTTGAAAGATGGTTAGGGTTTTGGTATCTCTCATTCCTATTTAAAGGAGAGAGCTTCTCATTGTAAAGGGGTCTTTGGCTCTTGGAATCTTGATAATAGAAAAACTCTTTTGTGGAAATTCTTGGGTCTCCTTTGAATCTGGTGTTCTTTGATGGTGATTGGAAAGTCTATTGCATCCTAGAATTTGGTTATTTTTGGTGAGATCTATATTTTTCGTGGAAACTTTGTTTTGTCTACAAGAGGGCGACTTCACTTGGGCGTTTTTGCAAGCTTCCTCAACTCCCTTATTTGGCATCGCTTGTATCAGGAGGTTATCATTAGTATCATTATGATCTATGGTTTCATCTTGTTATTTTTCTGTAGTATTTGTCCATTTCTCTCGATGCATCAAATCTAATATTGTTGACGTTTGTTGTGCAGGAAGGAGGGCGCATTGGCTTGCGTGGGCAAATCGATTTGCATCGAGTCTTCATCCAAATATTCTCAAATTGATTAGGATGGCATAGATCATCATCATCAATGCATCTACAAGGTTATCCAGGTAAGATCCACAGGTTGGTTCTTCTTTTCTTGGTTCCAATCCATTGGCACCTTTATTTTACTATCAAAACCCTAATTTAAAGTAATCAAAAAATTCTATGGATCAAACCGCTTGATCAATTTCCAAACCATTTCTGGGTATTGTAGATCGAGTCAAACCCTAAGTGGGTTCTCCTAGGCATAATGCTTGGGTGACTCCACTGGGCCCAAATCCCAATGCACTAATCTCTCAACCCTGCCGCAACTCCTCACTTAGCCAATTTTTCTTATGTTTTGATCTTATCTCTGAGGCTTGGCTAATTTGATATTGTCATAACTTTCATCAAGTCTATCCATTGGTACTAGATAGCCTCAATCCTATCCTTGACCTCCCTGCATTGGACACAGTTCCCAAGGTAGTGGATATTTTCATCATTTGCTAGTACCTTGATTCTAGATCTAGTTATAAAACTCATAAGTCACTTGTATTTCAACCTTGGATCGTATTCATACCCCATAATATTCTCGATCCAAACCATAACTCACCTTGTGACTTCATCCATAGATCTAGGGTTTACTTCACTTCACACCTTACGTACTTCATCTTCCTTTGATTTGATCTGGTGTCTTAGTTTGATCTCTCCTATCAGGAGTAGATCTGGGTCTCCCCCATTGTTGTCTTGGGCTATGACAACATCAAGTGAAGATTGCCTCGATTGGCGTAACAACCATCCATTTGGGAGTGGAGGCTATCTTGGTTTCACCTCTTTGGTTGCCCATCCCTCTACCATCCCTCTTGGATCCACCTCATAGGGGCAACTGTAATTCTGGTGATAAAATTTTGGCACCGTTGTCGGTGAAGGTAGAGGCCTACCTTGGTTCAACATTTATCCTTAAGTTCTACTCCTGTTCTCTTTGCCAACAATTTGGCGTCGTTGTCGGGGAGGTAGAGGCTTACCTTTAGTGTCTGCGAGTGTCTGTGCGTTAATCCATATCTTATCGGATCCATTTATTTTTCCTTGGTGATTGCATTTCTAATCCCATAATTTTATCAATCACCTTATTAATTCACTCATCTCACCTCTCCTACGACATATTTCTTTTCGGTGAATTACTTGTGTGATTCACCTGGCGACTCCACCCCGCGACTCTATCGAGGACCGTACCCAACGTATTAATCTTAAGTTCTTAGAACGTCCTATAAATCCTGAGGAAATCCATACAACTTACACTCGAAACCACTGACAAACTAAAGAAAATTCTTCCAACTTCTTTTGGAAGATATCTAGTCCCACTGCTTTCCCCAAGTCATCTTTTTGGATCTCCTTCAACTTCATCTAATCCAATGGCCGGAACAAACACTAGTGGAAACCAAAATGTTCCTAGGATTTTTGGAAGGAAGGCTAAGCCATCTCCTTTAGATTTTTCCCTGATCCAGGGAGCCCCCCATGACATGCCTGATAAATATTTTGAAAAGTTTCCCAAGTTTGATGGAGTGTCAGCTATCTCTATTGAAGATCATATTGACAAAACCTGGGAACACATGGAAGCATATAGAGCATCTGATGAAGATGTCTTCATGAAGGGCCTTCTGCATTCTTTGGAAGGATATGTACGAAAGTGGTTTGACAAGTTTCCTGCCGCATCCATTAATGGTTATTGACAATTTTGTCACAAAGCTTAATAGTGAGTGGTCTCGCAAGTTAGATGGGAAATTCCTCTTACATCAATTGTTTGACATCAAGAAGAAGGAAAATGAAACAGTGCATGAGTTTAACATAAGATTTGACAAGATTGTAGGAAATATCCCAGAAGAAATCAAACCCAAGGACCAAGCAATTGTTATTCGTTATTTGAATGCATTTGAAGGGTGGCTTAGATATCACTTAAAGGATAAGAATCCCAATGACTTGAAGACTGTCCAATTCAATGCAAAGATGGTTGAGTAGAATGCAACATCTATGGGTAAGCAAAACTTTTTCGATCACTTTGCCCCATCCACTTCCAGATTTGACCCTAAGCTTCAAAAGCCTAAGGAACCTGTGAATGAGCTTAATGAATCAAAGGACACGTTAGAAACCATGCAAGAGATGATGAGACAACTAACTATCCTGACAAAAAGTATCACTAGTTTTCATGATCCTGAGAGACATAGAAACCCTTATGGCCCTAAGCCCTATTGGAACAATAATAGAAGGCCTGAGGGAGATAACAATAGACGATGACCTAAATATCCAGAAAGTTCTAAAAAGAAGAATGTGAATTGGTGTGATGAAACAGAAGAAGAACCTTCTAGCAACAACTATCCTAATGACCAACCAAATAACATCAACTTTATTAATGACTTATATTTTGATGATGGGTTTGGAAGGATTCTCTTGGAAGAAGAGCCATGGGACCAAGAAGAAGATGTTGTTGATGAACTCAGTCCCTCATGTTGTGCCATAAATCTCCTTGAAACAAAGGAACAACCACATATTAAAATCTATAAACGAAGAATGGATTCCCAATCTTCCTTCCTAGACAAATGCAAAGAAATTAATGAAGATAAAAAGGAAGAAGAATATTTTTCCTTAGAAGATTTTAATTTGAGTATTGATATAAAGAAAGAGCTAGGAAAGATAATGTGTAATATCTCGGTCACTGAGTTGATGAAAGTGCCCTCAGTAAGAAGCCAATTAGAGGATTTCTTTGATGGCATTGGCCAAGAAAAGACTCCTGAGGTTGTCTTAGAATCCTGTCACATACAGAGCCTTAGCGGAATACAACCTAGAAAAGTTGAAAAGGATCCACTTATCAACATCCAGTCTGTAATTTACGAGAGAAAGAACGGGGGTCACCCTCCCTTTTACCTAACCTTGCACATTCAGAATATGCTCCTGCATAATTGCATGTTGGATTATGGACCAGCTATGAATGTGATGCCCTTACATGTCATGAAGGAAATGGGATTGGAGGTGACTCGACCTTATGGGAATGTCTGTGGTATAGATTATAGACGTGTGCAATCCTATGGTTTGATCAAAAACCTTAGGGTTGACCTGTTTGCATGTTCAGACATTTCCACTATGATGGATGTAGTTGTTATTGACTTGCCCCCGGCGTATGGAATGCTTTTATCTAGGAAGTGGGAAACTGGTCTAAGTGGATACCTTATGATGGATCTGTCATATATTTGTGTTCCAAACTCTTACGGTGCTTTAATTAGGATTAACAGAGAGCCTTGTTATGATAAGCGTTTGGAAACCTTTGAGGAAGGGATTAAAAACACATACAGAGATGAATTGCTTAATAATGCTAAAGCTAATATTGTGGAAGATGAAAATTAAATTTGGAGATATGAGCACCCTGAAAAACATGTTCATGGTAATGTAGAATTCTGATTCCTCTTCTAAAGAAGGTCAAATGGCTGAAATTGCTAGGAGAATCAATTTGGAAATGCTTGGTAACGAGTGTTCAGAGAAGTTGGAAGAATTGAGAAGAAATGAAAATCAATCTCAAGGTCAAGAACAGAATAATGCAATAGATCAAGGGCAGATAATCGAGAGTCCTACACTTGAAGTTGATGAAATTGATGATGTTAGGCATGTTGAAAGGATTCCTTATAGACTAAGCGAATGGTTTGCCTTAACTAACCATAATAGAGAGAGGGAAAGCCAAGGGCTTGAACCTATTTACCCATGGGAAAACCATCATGAGTTAGTTGTTGTAGGAGAGGCTGGTGACGACAAAGCCAATGGCTCCCATCATTCTAATGTTGATAGGTCATTTTCTCATTTGTCTTTAGAAGACGATAATCTAAATCAAGTCCATGATAATTCTCTAAGCTGGGAAGAGGATGCCTTAATTAATGATGTTCCTAAAGGAGAGTTTGATCTTAACAATCTTGCTATATTTTGGACTCCTTCAGATTCCCTAAATAACGTTTTATCTATGTATCCTCTCATCCCCAACTTTCTTTTGCCACCTGAGTCATCTAGTCATTGTAATCATGACCTTTCTCACATTCCTAGTTCTTTGGCATCTCATTCAGAAGTAGTTCCAAATGAGCTGGAAAATATGCACATTCCTGTTCCTACAGGGGAAGGGTCTACCCACAGTATGGCTATATCCCATATGCCTCATCCCTTGGAAGAACATAGATATTTCTGGACTGTAGGGGAAATTGTCAGACATGTAATGTCTCCTCATGAGGAAGGGCCTATTGATAGTGTCTAGGAGACGAGGAGAGAGGTTAAAGAAATCCTAGTTTGTAGGGTAGCTATTCCTATTAATGGTGGTCCACCCAGATTTAATGCAGTTCCTTCCAGGAGGAGCCCAAGAATTATCACCCCACAATTACGAAACCTTGCTGAAGTCCATCCCGTGCCTATACGTAACATTGAAGTTGTTCCTGAATCAGTGAATAGGAACAAATTTCCTACGGGAAGTCAAGTCCTTATCCCACACCACTTACTGCATATCCGATCAAGGAAAGCTGATGACATTTGGGTTGGACCTTTCACCATTGAGCGTTGCATAGGTGACATGTGTTTCTTGCTACCGGTAATGGACAACAAATCTTACTTCCTATCAACCAAAGGGAGTTGAGGGGTTATATCCCTGACCTCACTTAGCCTTGAATCTTCTCTTGCCTGGTAGGTTAGAGTAGGTAGGACCTGAATAAGCCTCTTGTGGGTAGTAGTTTAGCTTTTTGGTCTAGCACCTTTTGTCTTTTCCTGAAGATTTCTTTTTTTAAGCTCTTAGTGTAGTCCTGAGTTTTGCCATTTTCCTGCACAATAAAATCAAACTTTTCTTAAAGTTATGGTTATAGATTAGATTTACTTTCTACTTTTCAGATTCATGCATTTAAGTTTTAGTACTTTATTTTATCTACGCATTGTTCTGATGACTGGTCTGTGAGTTTGGTATAGATCTGGACATTTTGCAAGTAGTTGGTGACATTTTGGTAGCTGTTGCAGAGCTGGAGTGATGGATCGAGGATGCGAGTAGCAAAGTGTGAGGACCATAGATTCTGAGGTTCTCAAGCGCTCTATTCAGCAGAGCACTTGTCCCAACTAGAGCTAGATGTTATCACATATATCGTAGTCGGGCTACCATATTATATTTTTCAGATTTCAGTACACTTTTTCAGCCAGTTCCCTTACATGTGAGATGTTGAGATGAGCATCTATTATGGATCACTATTTGATGATGGACTATAGTACTTTCCTGTGCCATGACTGAGTCTTAGAACACTCAGATTTGAGGACTGATGTAGCCATTTAGACATTTACAGAGCAGTCAATATTTCCCAGAGTTGCAGCAGCAAGTTCTCAGTAGACATGTTGGTTTAGATTGGTTATTTACATGTATATGACTCAGCAGATATTATTTTGTGTTATGGTCATTATTGCTTTTATACTCATTCTTGTGACATGTATTAGCATTTAGTGTCATGATCTGGCGATCATATAAATATGTGGACTTGGTTGTATTGATATTATGTATTTATGTCCCTACTTAGACCTGGAATTTCCTGACCCATACTCATTGGTTTTGCTCTCCTTAGGTAGAATAGAGAAGATCATTCCCACCATACTTTAGCTTTCTAGTGTTCGTCTCATTGTTCACTATCTCCACCCATCCATTACCTTCCAGTTATGTTTCTAGCCCGACCTACTACTTGACTTGTGGCATGGAGGACCTTTCCCCACTATAGCCTCTTTGTTGGATAAGCTTCCCTGTTTATTTGTGTCTCGGCTCTAAGTTTCCTAGGTTGTGTTGGCTAAACCTAAAACAAATAGCGCTACCATCAATACAATGTATATGGAAATGAAATGAATACCTTGTGAAAAATCCCATTCATGAAAAGAAGTGTTTTTCAACATACATGAATGCAAGGCAATCCTAATGAAATTGGCTTTGAATTTTAAATGTGAAATATGAAATGTGAAACCCATGTAAGTGTTTTTAAATACACATGGAGCCTTGATAAATAAAAATCCATGTAACAAATGCATGGATCAAGGCTATGGAAACTCGAAGGCCCAAAAAGCAATGGTTCTTAAAAAGTTATATCTAAAGATTGTTGGCCCCACTTGTATTTGATTTGAATTGTGAGCAATTGTCAAGGTGAATAAGCACTTCTGAACGTAACTTACCCATTTGTAAGACAATGCCATCCCCCGTGTTATTGCTTGTCCGGCATATGCTAAAGTGAGTATCCCCTTTCCATATCCAAAGTGTCACAAAGTCAAGTTGGTAGTCACCCTTCAGCCTAGCCTTTTGATTTTTAGCCTTCACCCTTCACTAGCAAATTGATTACAACTATGAACTGAGTATGGTCTTGAAAGTCTGCTCTGAGTCATAATTAATAATTAACAAAACTCTATATATTTGGTTGATAGATCACCAGTGAAATGATTACTGTTTGTTATAATTGTTACTTGAATGATTTGTAGAGCATGTCCTAACAACTAAACACTTGCAGTAGATTGACGTTATCCTAGGTCATATTATGGATTATTTGATCATTTACAGATTATTATTATTTTATCTGCTTGGCGTATTAGATATTGTACATGGTCATGCAGAGATCTGTAGGGTGTATGAGTACACACCTTAGATGTATTTGGGCTCCCTAAGTCCAATGAGACAGTTTATTTTCAGTTCTGAGCAGTTACAGTGATTATTTGTCTCAGCATACCATTCTAGTGCAGCTTTGCCATGCTGAATGGCCTGTCAGAGCATAAAGATGATTTGATTGGTTCACCTAGGGTGTTGTATGAGGAGGGAGTGGTCCAGCCACTTGTTTTTACCATTTTACCCCCCCTCCCAAAGATCCTGGTGGGCTCAGTTTGACAATGCAGGCACTCTAGATAGCATTTTGGGTAGTGTCACATTTCCCAAGGCACATTAATAATGATAAAAATGGCTACTGAAGAATTCAATTTGGGCGACTGAGGCAAGGAAATGGCATGGGATGAGTTTTGATGATGAGTGTGATGTCTTTCTCTCGATGCATCAAATCTGATATTGTTGACGTTTGTTGTGCAAGAGGGAGGGCACATTGGCTTCCTTGGGCAAATCGATTTGTATAGAGTCTTCATGAAAATCTTCTCAAATTGATCGGAATGACATAGATCATCATCATCAAGGCATCTAAAAGGTTATCCGAGTAAGACCCACAGGTTAGTTCTTCTTTTCTTCGTTCCAATCCATTGGCACCTTTATTTTATTGTCAAAACCCTAATTTAAAGTAATTAGAAAAGTCTATGGATCAAACTGCTTCATCAATTTGCAAACCATTTCTGGGTATTGTATATCGGGCCAAACCCTAAGTAAGTTCTCCTAAGCGACATGCTTGGGTGACTCCACTGGGCCTAAATCCCAAGGCACTAATCTCTCAACCCTAGCGCAACTCCTGACTTGGTCAATTTTTCTTGTGTTTCAATCTTATCTATAAGGATTGGGTACTTTGATACTGTCATACCTTTCATCAAGTCTATCCATTGGTACTAGATAGCCCCAATATTGTCCTTGACCTCCTTGCATTGGACACGGTTCCCAAGGCAGTGGATATTTTCATCATTTGTTGGTACCTTGATTCTGGATCTAGTTATAAAACTCATAAGTCACTTGTATTTCAACCTTGGATCATATTCATACCCCATAAGCTTCTTGATCCAAACCATAACTCACCTTGTGACTTCATACATAGATTTAGGATTTACTTCACCTCACATTTTACGTACTTCATCTTCCTTTGATTTGATCTAGTGTCTTGGTTTGATCTCTCCTATCGGGAATAGATCTAGGTCTCCCCCATTGTCGTCTTAGGCTAAGACAACATCAAATGAATATTGCCTTGACTGGAGTGACAACCATCCATTTAGGAGTCGAGGCTATCTTGGTTTCACCTCTTTGGTTGCCCATCCCTCTACCATCCATCTTGGATCCACCTCATAGGGGAAATTGTAAGTTTGGTGATAACATGTTCCACTAATGACTAACTTGTGTTGAGAATGATTAGAGAATTTGATGTCAAAGACAATTGCTTATGGCATGCTTTACACAACTTTTAGACTTTAGTGGATGGTTCCACGTATCATTTGTCCCCATCCATCTAGCTCATCCATAATTGATTTTTCCCATGACTTATGTTTGATTGAGACTTGTGAGATTGAAGATCTTTTTCCCCACTTTGACCCTTGTGCATGATGGAATCCATGTTTTCTGTGTCTCTGGCTATGAAGTATGTGGCTTGGTCAGTGTGTTCAAGTTCACCGGATGGTTTTTCTTTAGCCCTCAAAACAAGTACTCCAAATAAAAGTGTTTTTTAAACATTATGGAAGATAAAGTGTAGAAGTCAGCCAATTGCCAAGAGACGAGCACTCATGCTTTGTATGATGTGAGGTCGTTTGTCCCCAAAGGGAAACAAGGCTATTCAGGGCACCTTCTCTTGGAGGATGGCTAGTTAATTAAATGTCGATAAATTAAATGTTTTAAAATGAGTTAATTGTCAAAGGATGAGCACTCATTCATTGTATAATGTACAACTCATTTTCCTCTACAAATAAATAGGAGAGGCTGACCTATCAGGGTTATGCCTTTGTCATTTTTTGGAAGCCCAGAAGGATTTCCAGGACACTTGCCTTTAGAGGTTGACTAGTATTGCAAAGTGTTAAATATTTTTAAATGGAAACTTGCTAGAGCCTGAAGGAAACAAGCCCAAGTAATTTATCCATTTGTGAGACACCACCATCCCCTATTGCTATATGTCATGCATATGTCACTGTGGTTGTGTATATTTGTCATCATTCGGAGAGATTACATGGTCAAAATCAACTAGAAGTCATCACCCTTTTACCTTAGCTTTGTTTTCCATCTTCACCCAGCATTAGCAAATTAATTAAACTTTGTAAGTATGGCATATATAAGGGACTTCCAAAAGATTCAATGATTGCTCAAAGACACATGTATATCTTACTAATTACTATTATTATTATTATTATTATTATTATTATTATTATTATCACCATGATTATGATTAGCATGATTTAAGTTGGGTTTTAATATACATCTTGGAGCGATTCTTACCTTGGATGCATGTAGATTTAGCTTTATTTAGCATCTCACCTTCAATTTGGGTATTGTGACCTGGTCAACCCAGTTGAACAAGTCAAACACGGTTCCCAAGGCAGTGACTAAAAAAATTGACAATGCTTATATTTGCTCCAGACATGCCCAAGACCAATACAGCAGTTCTAGTTTTCAGAGTTTGGCCCCAATTTTCATGATCAATGATTATTATCACTTTATTATTGGTTAGATCATATTTTTATTACAGATTACATATCAATATGATTATCCTAGGGTGCCATAACGCCCCCGGGGGTACGAGTAGTCACTTGTACCATTCTACTATGTCTCCAGACACTTGTGTGTAGTCAATTTTCCCCGGTTCTCAACCTGAATGAAGTTATGGTTATTATTACTCTTTTCTAAGGATGTACCACTAAAAAATGAACTAGGAAAGCACTGAAGAAATTGATTTGGCTTGTGTGGTCAAGGAAATGGCAAGGGCATTTTTTCAGATGATTTATTATGTCTCTTCGGACATTTCTACACCAATTTCAATCAGCTTTATGTTCCGTATTATTTATTTGGTTCTCCTAGGGAGGACGTCACCCATGGGGCACCCCTCACATTAGTTATGTGATGTATTTCATTGATATATCTTATGTTATGATGTTGTATTGGGGCCTATGGTGAATTGAGCCCCTAAAGTGACCCCCTTGATGTATTATCATGTTATATCTTATCATTATGATGCATTGGCATCCTTGGGAAAAAGTGCACCCCTCTTAATGTATTCATGTTGATCCATGTATGTAGAACAAGAAAAAGATCTCCATCGTTGATGATGTTACAATCTCAACCGTCAAATGAAGGTTAGTTGAAAAGTGGGAACACTCTCAATCTATTTAAGTGAGGTGCTTCCCCCATTGTAAACCATGAGCTCTGGCACTAGAACTTCTGAATAAAGAGATTTTTCTGGGATCCAATACTTGTATTGTTTCAGTAGATGAATGAATGAGATGATGAATGAAACTGTTTCTCTCTTGCATTGAGATATTATGGCATGTATTCTTATATCTTCTATATCCATTTCGATTTGCAGGTGAAGGAGGTGACTTGAATATAGGCGCATTGGTGGGGAGACTTTCCCTGACGTCTTGCTTCAGTTTATTTTTATTAGGGAGTGGTTACTTCTTTTAGGACTCTCCATTTCTCTATCTTTTATTTCTTATTTGTAAATCTCTTTATTTTCCATTTCACTTACTGGTTTTCCATTCGTGTGCCAGGAAAGGAGGATGCTAGGGTCATTGAGCAAGATGTTTTCATTAAGGACGTGTCTGAATATTTCCTTTGATCTATGAGGAAGCAATACTCATCATCCAATTAGGTATCTACAGATTCCAAGTGAGTTTCTCAGCCTCTTTCTCTCTGTTTAATTTTTCATGCATTGCCCATAAACCAATTTTACTGAAAACCCCTCTGTAGTAAGTAGGAAAATTCACTGGAGCATTTTAAATTTAGAATTTCAAATTTTGGCGATTTGGGTTTTGATGGATATCATCCAAAACCCAAGATCCCATGGAGGAGTCACACTTAGACTCCATTCTCTCACTAAATCAAATCATTGATCTCCTCGGTAAATCACCCTCTCCTTATTGTCAATGATTTTTCGAGTTTGACTTTTGTTCCAAATTTGCTTGGGTTTTAACAATGTCATATTTCTCATTCGAGTAGCAAATGAAGTGTTAGAAGCCCTAATTCATTATCAAACCCAACCTAAGGCATTTCCCTAATTTTTGCATCTGAATCCCCTTAGGGTTTCAAGTTTGATCATTTGGATTAGCATACAAATTCTAAATCTTGCAATTTTTTTCACAAAGCCATTTTATAACCATATTGAGTGACATTATCAACATTCATAACCCTCCTCCACTCAGGTATTCCTCTTTTGTGGCTTCATCCTTATATCTAGGGTTCACAATTGTTCACCTTACGTATTTTACGCTTTTAGTTTGATCTGGTGACTTAGCTTTAGGTCTCTCCATTCATGATAGGTCTGGGTATTTCCCTTTGTCACTTGGGCTTTAGTGACATAAAGCGAAGGATATCTCAACCAACGTGACCACCAATACATCATCTGGGGTTCGAGGTATTCGTAGGTGACAACTTTAGTTGCCTTCCCCCTCTGTCATCCTATATAGGATCAGTCTACGAAGAAACTACAAGAATCCTAATAACAGGTCCCAGACCAAGAATCTTCTTAGTCCCAGATAAGGAAGTCTCTGCCTCAACCTCTAGGATCTGCTTGGTCCCAGACCATGATACCATAAAGGCATATAGGGGCCCTAACCACATGTTAGGGACTTTTCCATGGCATCAACCTGCTTGGCCCTAGACCAGGAACCCCAGGAGACAACTAGGGGCCCTAGGGTACCTTCTAGGAACTTATTATGCCTGGTTAACTAACCAGGACCCCTAGTTAACTGACTAAGGTACCATCCTCCCTAAGAATGGGTCTCACAACTGCACCATCTTTAACATTTCGATGTCACTTGACTCAACATTAGGCTATAGCAGTATATAGGAGAATTGTTTGACAAAGGTTGTGACTTAAACTGCACATACAGTAAGCCTAATTATCATTACTTGTAAAGAGGAAACCTACAAGGATCGGGGAGTTGTAGTAAGGTAGGGTTAACTAGTAGATATTAGTCAGAACCTAACAGTAGTTGAATCAAAAACAAAAATTCAGTGTAGGATTGGTTAGGGCATTTACAATTTCCCAAAAGGATCCAATGTAGAATCAAGATATAAGATAAAATAAGATAATCATATTAATGTCCAACAAATGACCACAAACGTGGGTCAATGGGACTTCTAAGTACAACATTTTTTATACAAAGTGGTAGTACAAAAGCCACTCCTGTTAAAAGCAAGGGAAAAGAATATCTAATCTAGAAGAAGCATAGAAGACAAATACAAATATGCGAGTACTACTGAAAAACAAATTTGCAAACACTACTAAAAACCAAACAAGAAAAACCTATAGAGAAATGCACTATGAAGGTACATGATAAAACTATGTGATAAAGACCCATTGAAGCTATCATGTGAGATTAGGGAGGGAAAAAACTAAAAGTATTTATCTCAATATAGACAAATCTCCTAACATTTGAGGCTATGGAAAAGAAGTTCTTGATAAATGACAAGATAGAAGAGGTGGTTTGTGATATGTCTTCCTGCACAGAGGAGGCATCTCATTGCGAAGGTCTAGAGGACTATGACTAACTAGCATAGATCCAGGCTTTAGGAGATACAAGAATGTTCACCAATGGAGGAACATTACTTATGATACAAGAGGGACACATTGGTGAAAAGGCAAGGTGAAGGAACCAACAACGCTAAGAGGGAGAGGGTGGGGAGGATAATTCTTCTATGGGAGGAAAAATAAAAGAGAGTAGGAAGGGATCTTTTCCAAGGAAGAGTGAATCTGACCCACAAATAGTGGGTTGAACCCAAGGGGAGACATCAAAAGGATGACATGTTGATAAAGTATACCCAAAGAGAGAAGGGAATGAGTGAATCCAACCACAAATAGTGGGGGTTCAACCCAAGGAGAGACATCAACATAATGAAGTAGATTAATATAGTATAGCTAACGAGAGAAGAAAATAAGTGGATGGAGGCATTTCATCAAACAAATTTTTTTATAAATCCTAGCTAAAGCATAAAGGATTCCCACAAGTATTTGAAAAATCAAGGGAAAAAGAACCCTAGACTAAAGAGAAGCATGCCCAATTTAGAGAAAAAAAAAGGCAAGGAAATTGTGCTAACAACCAAATCTAGGATTTTTTGGAAAAATGCTCATTATCTTATGTATCGCAGAACGATTCCTTGAGAAATAAGCAAAATCAACAATATTCTACAAAAAACAAACACAAAATCTTGGAAAATTATAAACAAAACAAGTGGAAGGGTAAAATCACATAGAACAATCAATGGATTGCAAAATTAAAGTAAATAAATGGTTGGCATGCTGTAAAACACAAAGTCCAAACCAAAGGAAAAAGGACATAGTTTAACATCTAAAATAAGAAAATGGAATATGGATCTACCGAGGAGTGGGCCCACTAACAAATACCAAGATTAATCCAAAGCAAGGGGCCCTCACTAGTTAATGTCATTAAATGAATGTAGCATACACATTAAACCAAGCAATCAAAGAAAACACTCTTGATTGGTCCTATGTGGTGGGGTTTGGTGAAGGTCTCAAGTAAGAGCATTCACACGAATATTGTGTTACAAGAGAGAGGCCAAAAAAATCCAAATACAAAGGAGGAACCTAGTAATCCAAATTGGACTGAGGGTGCCAAAAGAGATAAGAAAAGTAGATGTGCGAGGTTGAAGATACTTTGGAAAATCATCAAAAGGTACGGTATCACAAAAGGCTAGATTTTTAGTACTACATTAAAATCCTGTAGTAGGAGCATCATGCTATGAATAGTGAAGGCATGGTTGAATACATGTTAAATAAATATAGGATAAGCACACAAGTAAGCATCAAATAAACCAAGAACAAAAAAGAATGAGCAGCCAAGAAAATGCTTGCAATCAATCCAAAGGTCAAAGATCAACAACAATGAAAAGAAAATTAGGAAAATGGCTAAATCTAAAGCAAGTAATCAATCATGGAAGCAAGCAATGTTGAAGTAACAAGCATACAGTGGTAAAGCAAACAACTAGCAAAGATGAAATAAAGAGAGGTCATGAATTATACCTACACTAACTTGTGGTTTCCAACCTAACAGATAATTTTGAAGTTGATTAGTGCAATCTTCAAAGCTGAAGTTGTTGGGTAGCCTCCATAATTTTCCATGGTGAATTTAATAGAAGGGTTGCATTAGGGAAAAGGGGCATATGAGATGCATTGAAAGGAAAAAGACTAATAAATTTGACATTTTTGTCGATAATACCAATATGGTTCTTGTATCCAAATGACTTCCAAATGCCCTGGGTTTCCTTACCTTCCACCATTCAAGGAAAACACAAGGATGTGAATATGTATCATGCTAAACTTGAGTCCCAATCATAGGCAAATAATTTCATCTATCAAGATAGAGATCATATCCTTAAGTGACCATACACCATGTAAAGGTCCCAAGAGGTTCTACAAGAGGGCCTATGGAAGGTGAAAATGAGTTCCTATGGAAGCTCCTATGTGAGAGAGACTTGCAAGAAACTCTTGTGGTGGAGACAAGGAAAGAGAAACTCTTGAGGAAGGAGATCGTCAGTGGTCATGTATGTAAGTTTGTTTGGCCCTATAAGTTTCAACTTTCAAGTAATCCTAAGAACTGTAAGAGGTGTGGTGTAATCCTAGAAGAAAGGGTAAAAGGTAGGTCGATTGACTTTCACTAATGAGTCTATTTATCAAACTCTTCAACTTGACCTACAACCAATTACCTAGGTCCTTCCTTAAGCATAAATTCTTACAGATATACATTGATTGTGAAAACTCTATGATGTTCAAAGGCACTCTCTTATGCATTATACTAACTTGCCATCTTCTTGTTATTTTTTCACCCTAGCGAGCTATTTATAAGTTGAGTGCTAGAAAGGTATCATATGGAAAAAAAATTAAAATCTAATCTTTAAGTATGGATTAGATGTTTTAGTGATGTCCACTATCAATGTTTTCAATGTTTCCCTTTAACCTAGTTCCCTCAACACATATTTCAAATCAAATTAATTGTTGAATCATTATGATAGGGATGAATCAAGAACTAACTTGAGTTGCTCATGATCCACTGCTAAGTTCAAGAAAATGCAAAGTTGGATCAAAAAATATGGTTTGTTAATATAGCATGTTATTTTTTGTTAAAATTCCATATGCTAAGCTAGATTATCAGTATTTAATTTCAAATTCATAACAAAAGCATATAAACAGGATCACTGAAAGAAACAATATCACAAGAACAACACAGATTTATCCTGGGAAAAACCCAGCAAAAGCTTCCTCAATATAGATGCCCCAAAAAGATAAAAGGTAAAACCCAAAAAGATTGCTCCTCCTTCTCTAGCTATAGCTCTTTCTCTCTCCCTCTTATGCACTACACCAGTGAGTGTGTGTCTCAAATGAGGAGCGCCTCCCTCTATTTATATTCTTCCGTTCACTTAATATTAGACTCAGTTATGTAGGCTCGAGTAATCCAAATTCAGTTATGCAGGCTTGAGTAACCACAACCGGGGTACTAA
Organism: Pseudotsuga menziesii; assembly: GCA_001517045.1. Classification (NCBI taxonomy): domain Eukaryota; kingdom Viridiplantae; phylum Streptophyta; class Pinopsida; order Pinales; family Pinaceae; genus Pseudotsuga; species Pseudotsuga menziesii. Next base: position 128,084 of record LPNX010736581.1, read on the forward strand.
TGACCTGACTTACAACGAAGGGGACTTCCTCGTGACTTTTAGTAATTCTCCCAATAGGAACATTGGGGTACAAAGTAATACAAGTAATTCTCCCGATAGGAGCATCGGGGACCACAAAAATATATTTAGAATATTCTTCGAAGTTACAATAATTCAACATATTTGTGCTTGTTTCAAGAGGCTTGATTTCATGCCTAACATGTCTTGTCTCAACAATGGTGAAAGAAAATAAAATGAATCATTTACCTAACTCCTCTCACAAGAGACTACTTTTCCTTTTAATACAAGTGTACAAAAGTACATGGTGAGAGAAGGGAGAGCAATTCTTGCATGTTCTTTTAAAAAATTACAAAACAAAATTGGTTCCTTGACCCACTAGAACTAGTGAGGTCAATGGGTCTTTGTTTGCTACAAATTCATTGATTTAATTTTGCAAAATAAAAGTAATTCAACCATGAAAACAAGAGAGAGAGAGAAAGAGAGAGAGGACTCCTCCCAAGACGTCATTATGGAGGCTCTATGGAAGGTGCACTATGAGGTCCTATGAAATCCTATGTGAAAAAGTGACATGAATGGAAGCCTCATGGGTGGATTATTTGCAAGGGAAGCTCAAGGAAGAAGAATAAAATAGGTCATGTGCAAGAGTATGTTGATCCTTGTCAAGTTCCAACGGGTTCCTACACAAAAGATGTGGCATGAGCTCAACTCAGTGCATGAGAAAAATGACCTTAGATGAATACCACTAAGGATCCCAACTATTTGATGCCTTCCTTAAGTAGGTGAAGGTTTAATTACTCTTCTTTTTTGTAAAAGAGATAAGATTGGATAATTTTATTAATGTCCAACATATGACCACAAAAGTAGGCCAATGGCACTGCTCAATACAATCTTGTCAATACAAAGCAGCAACACCAAAATGGCTCCCATAAAGAGAAAACAAGATACATAAAGTAAAGTATGAATCGATGTTAAGGCCTGAAAAACCCTAGACTCCAAACATGGTTAACTGCATTGAGAGCAATGCACAAAATAATAGTTGTAAAATCATTCTGTATAGCCACACAAGCTCAAATAAAGAATCAATTACACACAAAAAGTAGAATTCAAGCTACAAAAGTTGTAGGCATTAACTATAAGGGGCGGTTCCGAGGATGCGAGTATGGATGTTGAGTCAAAAGTTTGTGGCCTTCTTAATTTTCTAAACAAATTTTGGGCATAATTCAATACCATAAGAAAGTGAGGCATTATCTTATGAGGCATTTAATGCTAGAAGCTAGTTTCAATAATTGAGGGAACAATACAAGTCAGAAGTACAACTTGTAGTGATTATTTATATCTTATTTATAATACTAAACATATCCTTCGTGATAGCTTTATGGCTAGATAAAAGTATGTTGCAAGCAAGGGACTTCATGTGATTTCCATGCATATATAATTACTATAAATAGTATAAAGATCTTATGAAGCTAAACTATGGCATACATGGTTTTATATATTTCCAATGTCAAATGCAAGCACAATAAATAAACATATCAAAGATGAGTTCAAGTATATACTTCTATTTTTACTATAAATAATATAAAGATCTTATGGAGCTAAATTATGCCATACATGGTTTTATATATTTTCCAATGTCAAAAGAAAGCACAAAAAATTTATCAAAGATGAGTTCAAGTATATACTTTTGTTTCATACTAAAATAAAATAGTGAGATATAAATGAAAACACCACTGTTTGTGATTAATAGATAAGGTGTACATACCCTTTTAATAAGGTGGTGACCTATACAATGACATCATATATATACCCAAAATCCACATGAAATAACTCTTGAGTTTGACTTCCTCCACCACTTCATCTCATTGGAATCTGCACACCAACCAAACACGTCTTAAAAAGTTGATCTATTAGAAAACAATATATATTGGTAGAAAAAGAGAAAGCCTTATTGAAAACTAACCTACAACCTCATGTGTACAGTGTACATACCCTTTTAATAAGGTGGTGACCTATACAAAGACACCATACATACCCAAACTCCACATGAAATAACTCTTCATTTTGACTTCCTCCCCCACTTCATCTCATCGGAATCTACACACCAATCAAACACTGCAAATCTACACACCAACCAAACACCGCCTTAAAAAGGTTGTAGTACCTAACTAGATTTATCGATCTATGGAAAACTGTATGTAAATTCGCCACAGAAAGAAAGCTTGACTGACTGGTATGTAAATTTGTCAACAAAGGAAAGCCTTAAACTAGTCTACAACATCATCATGTTTTCTACAGCATCATCATGTCACACAGCAACATCATCATGTCATACAGCATCATGTTTACATGCAATGGCCTACAAGGTTTCAAAAAGGTCATTCTATTGTTTATTGACGAACCTGAAAGAAAAGAAGAAAGAAAACTTGACAGAACCTAGTATATATCATCAATGATAGCCCCAATAGATAGCTCAGTTGGCTGGCCCCATTGACAAGCCATTTCTAGGCTAGAAATCAGGGGTTCAATTTATTGTTTATTGACGAACCTGAAAGAAAAGAAGAAAGAAAACTTGACAAAAGCTAGTATATATCATCAATGATAGCCCCAATAGTTAGCTCAGTTGGGTGGCCCCAATTGACAAGCCGTTTCTAGGCCAGAAATCAGGGGTTCAATTCCTAGGGCCTGTTGGGGTCAGGCTCCTCCTCTAGGGTATCCGGGTGAGGCCCATTTGGTGCCGTAGGGTGAGGCCCATTTGAGTGGCTTCCTTGTCAGCTTCGATGATGTATATATATACCATAAAAAAACCTTTTTTTAATACATATGGCTAGAAAAAAAAAATATACTCTCAAATTTATTTGTATTTAACTAAATTTATTGATCCTTGACTATTTATTGATCTATTGGTATAAATTCATGAAATAAAGGATGAAGCCCGACTGAAACATAGCCTACAACGTCTTTCATTATCTATAAAAATCTAACATAAAAACATATAGCTATAAGAAAATAAAAGCAAACTCAAAAATTAACTCATTCTAATATTGAATAAAGTTGCAACCCATAAAACCTGGACAGAAATTGAATAAAGTTGCAACCCATAAAACCTGGACAGAAAGTTACCTCCCTAGTCTTGATCCTACCTTCCTTGAGGCGAACGCTGAGGGGAGGTTGACTGTACCAACACTAAAACACATATCACTAAGTCATCATGTCATGTCAGTTTAGCAGGCCAACGGCACCAGCACGACTTCAAAAAGTTTAAGAGATAACTGGAGCATTGTACAGCGTTTCAAAAAAGTTTAAGAGATAATTGAAGCATCGTACAGCGTTTCAAAAAAGTTTAAGAGATAATTGAAGCATCGTACAGTGGGAAGAATATATAAATTGTGTTCATTCCTTTAATTTCCCTAAGAGATAAAACCAAATTGATTTCAGATGCCCATCATTTCAACCAAAAACCCAGAACGCCAGAATATGACACAAATATAGCCGCAAAAGCTACTCTACTCTACATTTCAACCAAAAACCCAGAACAAAACCCGAGGGTATAACGACAGCCGCAGAAGCTACTCTACACTAACCTGGATAAGGACAGCTTCTGTTCCATCCCTGCATGCTTCTGTTGTTTCGGCTTCAGTTGCTTTCACCACTGGCCAACCAGCCATCCATGCCTGGAGCAAGAACCAACCCATGAGTAACTCCTGTTTTTCATCAAAATCCCATCACATATCATAAGAAATTATTAATAAATATCAAAAATCCATCCCGTCCCATCAGCGGACATATCACAAAAATTAATACATCAAGCGAAAACCTATGAAAGGAATGCGAAAACAAATAGCAATACTTACCCCACCATGTGACCACCGAAACAAGAGTGATTGGGGTAGCCTCTGTACCTGTATGAAAGTTATTATCCTGCAACATTCTCTCTCCCCCATCTCGCAAAACCAACACAGAGAGCCACATACACAAAACACAAAGCACAGCACGACACAGGGACACATGCAGGCATCACCACATAGACATAATCACACAAAACACATGCCACAGAGACACATGCAGGCATCACCACATAGACATAATCACACAAAACACATGCCACAGAGACACATGCAGGCAATATCACATACATGAGAGGAGGAGCGCTCCACAAAAAAAATTATTACTACACTGCGGATGAGAGAGAGCACTGAAATGATGAAGCAATGTAAAATTGGTACCATATAATAAAAAACGTTTTATGTCGAGGATCGAGAAGTCCGAGAAAAAGCGACTGTTGTTGGAGTGAATTTTCTTATGTCGCGCCCTCGGATTTCATTCCAAATTGTCGTTGATAATGACAAACATAACCCTTGAATCTGCAATGATTTTTGTGATATTTTTGGTGAATTGCAATGCTTTTTCTGAGATTTGAGATTTCATTCCAAATTGTCGTTGATAAAGACAAACGTAACCGTCGAATCTGTAATGCTTTTTGTGATATTTTAGGTGAATATGCAATGTTTTTTCCTTTTTTGAGATTTAAGGCTAATCTGCAATGCTTTTTGTTGGAATGAATTTTGTTATGTCATGCCTTAGGATTTTGTTCCAAATTGTCGTTCATAAAGACAAACGCAACCGTTGAATCTGCAATGTTTTTTGTGAGATTTGCTTTTTGTGAGATTTGAAGGAAGGAAGGAAATATTTTAATGTCCACGAGGCTAAGAATAGCCTATGGGACAGACCAACTGCAATTCAATCTTTTGTCTGTTCAACTTGATGATAAGCGCCCCTAATTTTTCCACAGTGTTCAACTTGATGATAAGCGCCCTTAATTTTTCCACAGTCCTCTCGTTAAATAAATCATCCCAAGATTTATCCACCAAGACATTTGCGTACCTGTCCCTATTGTCCTTAAAGGCTTCACACTTTTAAATGAAGTGTTTTTCTGTCTCCACCTTACCAGCAGTGCAAAAAATACATACTCTTTCTGCCCAAGCTTCTTTTGGCATTTTCCAGCGCCTAGTCTCACAACGGAGTTGATGGGAATTAGTTCTTAATTGAGCAATGAGAATTTTGGCTTTCCAAATTATATTGGCCCCTATGTACGCCTTTGATGTTGATTGTAGGTAGGGTTAAACTCTTCAATATAATACTTTCTCTTTCTCCCTAGCTCTTTACCCCAAGTTTGCTTGTGAAACTTATTGATAACAAAAGCCTTTATTTCTTTACTATTCGTAGGACACGTGTTCAAGCACATATCCCACTTGCTAAGCCATTTAATATTTTGCCGCATCCAAGTCTTCTTTCTTTTGCACAATATGTCATTGAAGACAACCTTAGGCCATCTACCTTCTTCCATTTGCTCAACTCTTTTTAGATATCTTATGAGTCTCACCATAGCGATTGCTTCAATAGAAGCCACCCTCATTTCACTTAGCATGATTTTGTATGGCACAGGACTCTTAATTTTGAACTTGCTTGTGATCATGTGTTTTTGAATCTTTTCTATTTGCTTCCATTGTAAGTCAGAAGTACTGCTGACCCAAACTTCACAGCCGTAGAGAACAACCGAGATCACTAAGAGCCCAAAAAGGGTTTGCATAGTTTTCCAGTCTCATAACTCTGCCTCTCTGCACCTATTTTGGAAAGCATAAAATGCCTTCCAACCTCCTAGCGTTCTTTTTTTCCTGCAGCCTTCGCAACTCAAACTTTTGTTGAAGTCGATTCCGAGGTACTTGTAATCTTCCACTACTTCAAGGGTATTGTCTTCAAAGTAGAACTTATGTTGTTTATGTTTTTTTTTGCTAGAGAAAACTACCACTTTTGTCTTGCTAGTATTTACTTGCATCCCAACTGTTCTACAAAAGTGCTCAAGGGAAATCAAGTGCTCTTGCAAGCCAAGGGCGGACTTAGCAATCAAAACAAGGTCATCTCTATACAAAAGAAGCCTTATCACATACTCGCCCATAAGGATGCCATCCCCGCCCTCTAGGTTTAACCACTCTTCAAGTTTGTCAATATATAAGCCAAAAAGGGTAGGGGATAATGGGCACCCTTTGCTTGACCCCAATATCGCTTCTAAAACTTTCGGAGATACCATCTGATGTTCTGATTTTGACTTTGACCTCCTCATATAGCCTGTGAACAGCTACTCTAAGATGTATAGGAACCCCAAGTTCCTCCATTTTGTGCCATAGTTTATCCTTGGGAACCATGTCAAAAGCTTTTTTGAAATCGACAAAGCAACAAAAGGCTTCCCCTTTTTTCTCCGACACTTTTTCAATGATGTGCCTTAAAGTAATACCATGGTCCACCACAGAATGTTTAGGTCTAAAACGTGCTTGTCCTTTAGCACGCTTGTCTCTTTCTTCTGCCCACTTGCTAATTCTATTTTCTAGCATGCTTCCAATTAGCTTTGCAAACAAGGGGTTTGTCGTTATGGTCCTATAATTGGAGGGATCGTTGACATCCCCGCTCTTGAAAAGAGGAATTACGAGGCTAGTTGTCCAATCTGTAGGGAATCCTTGCTGAATGATATTGTTGAAGATTCCTGTAATTGTTAGATTTTTAACATTAAGCTAGCATTATATTATGATCTTTTAACTGAGAGAATAATAAGCACAACAATCAAACACAAGAGACAATAAACACAATGTTTTTCCTCGGGGAAACCATAAATGGAGAAAACCCCGCAACTTCCTCAGAGATGGAATCAGCACCAAAAGTAAAACCTAAAATAGTAAGATGATCTCCCAACAGCAATATCCTCTTTCTTTCTAGCCCCATCAACTTCTTCTCCCTCAACTATGCACTACAACCGAGTGTGAGTGAGTGTGTGCTAAGTAGAGAGGCTCACTCTCTATTTATACTAATTACCGACTTGACAATAACTCACTAGGGCCGACTTCACTAGGTGAGTCTAACAACCCTAGGGCCCCGGAACCGCGGGGACTTTAACCCTTGAACAATAGGAGGGTTACTCACATTGACTTGACATGACTTGTTTATATTATAGAAACTCCCAATCGGAACATCAGCGCATGACATGACTCAATTACATTACAAACACTTCCCGGAATAAACATTAGGGTACAATACATAAGAAATACAAGTGAATACATTCCAAAGTTACAATTACATCAACACTCCCTCTTAACTAGGAAGGTATTCTCTCGACACAATTTATCAGCACAAGTCTTCTTCTCTGTATCATATGGATCATCATCAAGTCATCATCATCTTTAGGTCATCTTCATCTTCAAGTCATCTTCATTTGGATCTGGATCATCACTCGATCTGGATCATCTCTGGTTCTGGAACATCTCTACTGGATTATCATCACAGGTGCTATCTATTGATTCTTCTCATCATAGAAAGTTCTACAGATCCAGCCCTTTTTCATGCTGGTTGTAGGCCTAGCCTCCATGCAGGTCTTTTCCAACACTTATATTTGACCCTAAGTCAGAATGGCCCACCCAACACTTATATCTCATCATGTAGGAACCAATCCTATAATCATATCAGAAAGGCATGTCCATCACTCACATCTGACCATGTGGGAACACATCCCACAACCCTGTCAGAAAGGCCCAGCAATCACATCTGACAACCAATGTCAAAAAGGCTTAGTACTTACATTCAGCCATGCGAGGAACCAATCCTCCATGCCGAAAGGGCTCTGCACTTACATCTGACAACCAATGTTAGAAAGGCTCAGCACTTACATTCAACCATGCAAGGAACCAATCCTCCATGCCGAAAGGGCTCTACACTTACATTTGATCATTGTAGGAACCAATCCTACAATCGCCTCAGAATGGCTCTGCACTCACATCTGATAATGTAGGAACCAATCCTATAGTCACATCAAAATGGCCCTCAGTCCCAGACTGAGCTTTCCTAGTAACTGACCAGGTGCCTCCATTCCAAGAATGGCATTCAACGCTTATATCTAATCATGTAGGAACCAATCCTATAGTCACATCAGAATGGCTCAACACTCATATCTAACATGTGAGGAACCAATCCTCTCATCATAACAGAATGGCTCAGCCCTTACATCTGACCATGGAAGGAACCAATCCTCTAACCATGTCAGAATGGCTCACAGACTCATCACTTCCCTTTGGAGGGAACCTCGATCTGGAGAACACCAAGCTTCTCCCTGAAGTACTCAAACTTCACTCTAGCCAATGGCTTTGTCAACACATCAGCTATATGTTCATCCGTCGCAACATACTGGAGCTTCACTACTCCCCTCTGCGCCATATCCCTGATATAGTGATACTTGATCTCGATATGCTTCGACTTGTCATGGAACACCGGGTTTTCCGACAACTTCACACAACTCTAGTTGTCACAATATATACAAGTAGCATCCAACTGGAGACCAAATAAATCAGACAGTAGCTTCCTCAACCACACTGCCTCACAACTAGCTGAACAAGCTGCAACATACCTTGCTTCAGCTGTACTTAGTGCCACACAGGATTGCTTCCTGCTAAACCAAGAGATCACACCTGATCCCATACTGAAGCAACACCCTAAAGTGCTCTTCCTATCGATGTCACTGCTTGCCCAATCTGAATCAACATAACCCTCCAGGTTAATCTTCTGATTTGCCTCATACTTGAGCCCATAATCAATTGTACCCCTCAGGTACCTCAAAATATGCTTTGCAGCAATCAAGTGAACATGTCTCAGATCTGTTAAGAACTGACTCAAGGTGTTCACAACAAAGCAAGTATCTCGTCTTGTGTTCGGCAGGTACATCAAGGACCCAATCATCTGATGATACATCGTAGCATCAACCGCTTCTGATGAAGTATCACTCAATAGCTTCAAGTTTGATGCCATAGGTGTGGTCATGGCCTTGCACTCCATCATCCCGAACCTCTTCAGGATCTCTACTACATACTTCCCTTGTCCGAGGGAGATTCCATCCGCATTCTACCACACCTCCATGCCTAGAAAATAGTGCATCATACCCAAGTCCTTCATTTCAAACTCGGTAGCAAGCTTCCTCTTTGTATCAGCAATCAACCGATCCATACCTGTTACAAACAGATCATCTACATATAGTAGGAGCATCACTGAGTTTCCATATTCAACCTTGTAGTAAAGGTCGGAATCTGCTTTACTTTTGGTAAAGCCCAAACAGGATAGAAAGCCATCAATTCTGTCATATCATGTCCTGGGCGCCTATTTCAAACTATACAGGGCTTTCTTCAATCTACACACATGAGACTCCATGTCATGTGTCTCAAAACTGAGTGGTTGTTCTACATACACTTCCTCTTCCACTACACCATTCAAGAAAGCAATCTTGACATCCATTTGGTGTATCTTCCATTTTGTCACTGTAGCTAGAGAAAGTACTGATCTGATGGAAGTGTATCTGGCTACAGGTGCAAAGGTTTCTTCATAATCTATTCCTTCTTTCTGTGAGAAGCCACGAGCCATGAATCTTGCTTTATATTTCTCTATGTACCATCTGCAGCATGCTTGATCTTGTATATCCATTTGGAAGTTACAACCGACTTCCCTTCTGGTCTTGGGACAACATCCCAATCATCATTCTTCATGATCAATTGATACTCTTCGATCATAGCATCCTTCCATTCTGTCGCTTCTTCATAGTTGGAAGGTTCTTTATTGATAAAGTCACACAATAAAGCTACATATCCGGAGCAGGACCTGGTCCTCTTTCTTTCTCTGTGATTCTCTTTTGGAGCCTCGTATCTTTCTGCACCTTGGATAGCTTCTCGTACCCAAGCAGGTTTCCTCTTGTGAGGATTCTTCTCTTGAGGTGGATCTACAAGTTCTTGAGGTTCTTCAAATTCTCGATCTTCTTCTTGAGTTTCTTCGTTCATGATTGTGTCATGAATTCTAGGTGCTTCTGATTCTTCAGGATCTTCAATAGGTCTCTTTCTGGATTTGTTGTAAGCTGAGTCTTCGTCAAATGTTACATCCCTGCTGATGATGATCTTCTTAAATCCTGGGAAGTATATTCTGTAAGCCTTCGAGCTTTCAGAGTATCCCACAAATATACCCTTCTTTCCTGAAGGATCTGAAATTGTCCTCTTTTCTTTCGGAATGTGTGTGTACACTGGACAGCCGAATATTCTAAGATGGCTGACTTTTGGCTTCTTGCCATAAAAGACTTCTTCAGGTGTCTTGTTCTCGAGTACTCTGTGTGGAGTATGATTCTGTACATACACCATTGTTCTAGCAGCTTCTGCCCATAGATGCATGGGAAGATCTTGATCATGAAGCATTGCTCTTGCAGCGTCCATGATAGTTCTATTCTTCCTGTCTGCAACACCATTCTGTTGTGGATTATATGGAGTAGATAACTCCATCTTAATCCCTGGATCTTTGCATAACTCTTTGAATTCATTTGATGTGAATTCTCTGCCATTATCTCATCGAAAGGTCTTGATATTCTTTTATGTGTGGTTCTCGATCAAGGCTTTGAATTCCTTGAACTTGCTAAAAACTTCATCTTTGTTCTTCATAAATTATATCCATGTCTTCCTAGAATAATCATCAATAAAAGAAACATAGTATACATACCCGCTTAAAGAACTAGATGACATTGTACCGCATACATCGGAGTGAATGATTTCCAAGATTCATTTTGCTTTGCTTTCGCTACTTGGAAATGTCTTCTTTGTGTTCTTTCCTTTCACACATCCTTTGCAGACTCCTTCATGTTTTGCTTGAATTTCTGGAAGACCTTCAACAGCTTTGCTTGCAAGTGGTAGTGCTTTGTAGTGCACATGTGCAAGTCTTCTATGCCAAAGTTCATTTGTCTCTACTGTTTCATGGACCAAAGCTTGTTCTGGATGGCCCTTCAATTTGTATAATCCTCCTTCTTGTTATCCAATTACTATTGCATCGTCAATAGTCTTTCCTCTTGGCCACATGAGGACTTGGCCATCTACAAATGCAACCCTCATGCCTTTTGCATCTAATGCCAATATGGAGAGAAGATTCTTCTTTAGTCCTGGTACAAACAAGACATCCTTCATTTTCATAGACTTTCCAGAGTTTAGCTTGTAGGAGGATTCACCACTACCTTTTATGGGATATTGGTAGTCATCCCCCCCAAATTTCACCTTATGGGGTGAATTATGTTCAGATAGTTTCTCAAAAGATTCCTTGAATCCTGTCATGTGTTTGGAAGCCCCACTGTCAATAAGCCAATCTTTGCTTCCATGAGTGACAGTTCCCGTGAGAGTAGAGATCAGAATATATTCTTCATCACTTGAAGAGTCTTCACTTTCTTGTTTTACTTTCTTCCTGGGAGGATCATCATCCTCAGCAGTGTGAGTATGATGACTTCTTTTGGAGTTCTTTTTCTTCTTGGACCCACTCTTATTCATGGGACAACTTCTAGCAAAGTGTACTCTTTCATCACATGTATAACATTTGAGTTTGGATGGATCCCTTCTTACAAAATTATTTTCTGATGAGAATGCTTACCTTGGTGATGATGATTTTCCCTTCTGCCTTTCTTGGAGTGTACTGTGAGAGCTTGATCTTCACTTCCCATCTTTTCTTCTTGAGCTACTATTCGAGCTTCTTCTTGTGAACATTCTTCCCACAGTCTACTGAACTTGATTAGCTTCTTCCTAGCACAGATTCCTTGGATGAAAGAATCCCATGACCTAGGGAGACCATTCAAGGTTGTTATCACAATTTATGCATTCTCCACTTCTTCATCTACTACTTCAAGTTGTTCTTTGATCTGGGAGACCCTTGTGAAGTATGATCGGATAGTCTCCTCATTCTGGATCTTTACATTCTTCAACAGGTTCCTTAGAGTCATCTTCTGGTTTATGTTCTTCCCTTCAAACAGTTTGGTTAGGGCATCAAACATAGCTTTAGGTGTCTTGAGGGAGGACACCTATGGTATGAGGTGATCCTTGATTGAATCAACAATAATCTTCTTTGCCATAACCAACTTCTTCTTATGTAAGGCCTTAGCCTCATCTTCCTTTGGAACTGGAACCTCCTCATTGATGTAGGAGTCCAACTCATTTTTTTCCAGGACCAGGAAAATTCTATACTTCCAGGCTCGGAAGTTATCAGCTCCCTCAAGCTTTTCATCAAGCTTGGTATGATGAGACATCTTAACTGAGAACCTCAAATGGAAATACAAAAGATTTAGATCTTACCAGGTCAAGATGTCGGATCTGGATTTGGAGCTAAATTTTTGTAGTGTTGGTTCAGGAGCAGATTAGGGTTTGACTTTCCCAGACTTCTGTCCAACCAAATGCTTTGATCTTGATCTCTAAACTTCGATTTTGGGGAGGAGATCAATCCAGGCCTGGGCTCACTCAAAAATTCCACTTATGTGGAAAGCCCTAATTTTCGGCAGTAGTGTCGGGTCCAAAACTGAAAAAGCTCGGAATCATATTATGTTTCGACATAAAGATGCGCCCTAGGGAGGAGAGTCAGCCCAACCTTCTTTTGCTGAAAATCTGTGGAGAGAGATCCAAAAAGTAGGAAGCCCTAGTTCCTATAGCTGAATAGTGTCTTCTTCTCAAGTTAGCTCTGATACCATGTTAGATTTTTAACATTAAGCTAGCATTACATTAGGATCTTTTAACTGAGAGAATAACAAGCACAACAATCAAACACAAGAGATAATGAACACAGTGTTTTTCCTCGAGGAAACCATAAATGGAGAAAACCCCGCAACTTCCTCAAAGATACAATCAGCACCAAAAGTAAAACCTAAAACAGTAAGATGATCTCCCGACAGCAGTAGCCTCTTCATTTCTAGCCCCAACAACTTCTTCTCCCTCAGCTATGCGCTACAACTGAGTGTGAGTGAGTGTGTGATAAATAGAGAGGATCACTCTCTATTTATACTAATTCTCGACTTGACAATAACTCACTAGGGCCGACTTCACTAGGCTAGTCTAACAACCCTAGGGCCCCGAAACTGCGGGGACTTTAACCCTTGAGCAATAGGAGGGTTACCCACATTGACTTGACGTGACTTGTTTATATTATAGAAACTCTCAATCGGAACATCAGGGCATGACATGACTCAATTACATTACAAACACTTCCCGGAATAAACATCAGGGTACAATACATAAGAAATACAAGTGAATACATTCCAAAGTTACAATTACATCAACAGTAATGTGAGGTGCAAGAGTTTTTGGACCCCACTTTAGATATTCAGCTTGAAGTTCTACTCAATCTTTGGCTTTTCCAACACCCAACTTCTTAATACCCACCTCAATCTCTTTGCACAATGAAAAGCTTAATAATGGTGGTGGTGTTGACTAGGGGGGGAGGGGGTTCAAACTTAGGATTCTGCTCATAGAGTTGCCTTGCATATTGAATCCACTGGACCATTGTAATATTGTTTTCAGTTTGCTTCTTGCTCGCTTGAATTTCCTTTTAAATTAGTTTGGGGTTGTTTTTCCCAAGGAAGATTAGCTCTTCCCTCCTTGAGACCATGAAATCAATTTTTTTCTTCCTTATAATCTGCTTGTAGATTTTTAAGTCTCTTTATTTCTAGTTTGACTCTCTCCACCTTCTCCTTGCTTTTTTGCACTCCTCATCGAACCAAGCATTAACAGGAAAGCAATTTGTTTCACGTTTCCTATTCTTTGGTCTTTTGCATTTTGTGAGTGCCCTTTGAATTAAATTAGTTAGCTGCTGATTAATAAGACCTCGGGACATAATTTCCTCCCTCTTACAAAGTCTCTCTAATGCCTTCCTAAAGACATTACAATTCTCTTGAGTCAAAAGAATTCTGCCCTTTGCAAAAGGTTGTTGAATGTGCTAATTTTTTGTCCCCACCTGCTGCTTATCAGTCCAAGAAATACTTCAATAGATCGGTTTGTGATCAAATTTTAAATCCCAGAGTTGTTCTCCAATCATAACTTCCTCCATTTTCCCGCATAGGCCATGTGAACAAATTGCATAATCCACCACACTTGCTACATTGTAGGTATTACAAGTGAAATTGCCAGAGTTTGACCATTTAGGCAAACCATTGCAGATTACTAAATTGAAAGTTCCACATAAGGTAAGCAACTTTTCTCCAAAGAAATTGCAGCTTTTGTTGTCTTTTGAAATTCATGTCCATTAATGATTTCTTTCTTCTGTAAGCCAAATAGGATTGCAATCTTCCCTTTGACAAAGAATGCTAGCTTGTTCACTTGCGGTCTTGGCGTTGAAATCTCCTACTAGAAGGATTTCACCTACTTGAGAATACTTTGCAATATCGTTTTTTAATGCTGCAAAAGGGTCTTTATGGTCGAGCCCCCTCCTTTTGTAAATTTTTGAAACTTGTGGGGTGAAGTAGCATGCTGCAATTATGATGACATTTCCATTTTCTGATATTTTAAACCATATAAATTGTTTATTTGAGTCTTCTTTTTCTAGTTGAATGCAAGATCTACCTTTTTCTTCACTAAGACCATGATACCACCGTGACCTTTTCCATTCTCTGTTGCCTTGTTCCATACTGCCAGCTTCATATATTTTTCAAAAAGGGGTGTCTTTCACCCTTCATGTTCATGTGTTTCCACGAGACATATTATGTCCCTATATTTTGCAATAGGTCCTAGTCCAGGTCCATGCCTCCTCGGGTATCCTCTGCAGTTCCAACATACTAAGCTTAAGGGAACCTGGGTAGACCTTGATTGCTATTTGCTTTGGCATACAAGACTCAAAGTTGATTCTACACCCCAATTTGCCCATCCTAAACTTGCTACGATATTCTTTGTTAAGGGATTTGCTATCACTTCTTAATTATTGTTTTGAGGTGAATTTGCAATGCTTTTTCTGAGATTTTCGGTGAATGTACAATGCTTTTGCTGAGATTTCAGGATCTCTGCTTCATATTTTATCTTCTCTATATACTTTATATCCTTAAATTACATTGCTCACTTATTATTATTATTGATTATTTTTATTGTTCAATTATTATTGTTATTGATTATTTTTATTATAAGGTATATTATTATTGTTATTGATTATTTTTATTATAAGGTATATTGTAATTATGTCTATATACTTTTTTATTTGAGATTTGGGTGAACTACAGTCTATGCTTTTTCATCTACTGAGGATGATGAGACAAGTGTACTATCAAGATTGATTTTATGGCAGTCGTTCAAAATTCGAAATAAACAATTATAAAAAAAAACAATATAAAAAATAACTGATAGTTGATAAATGGATAACATGAAGAATGTCGATGATAACATATAGCTAGGCATGGAGGAATAAAAAAATTACAAAGTGTCTTCAATTCTATCACTATCTCTCAACTATTTGATCCCTACCGGAACTGATCCAACCACAAACTATGTGAGTGTGCTAGTTAGTTATTAGTGAACCCTATATGACTTTCAATTAATTTATTGTATGAAAAAAAATTATCCATAATTTTTATAAAGTTATATAAAAGATTGTAAATTAAATATGTAAAAATAAAAAACAATTTTCTAAGTTATATAAAAGATTGTATATTAAATAAAAAACAATTTTCTAAGTTATATAGAAGATTGCATATTAAATCAAATAATGTAAAAAATAAAAGATAAAAAAAATTCTAATTTCTAATTGGATTAAAGCTTGGATATAACCAATTTTACTTGGTTTTAAATTTATTTATTAGAATTGAAAATATTTAAAAACTTAAAATGAAAATAAAAAAACAAAAAATTTAAATTTGTTTTTCTTTGTGTATGGTCTCTCATACATCTTATCCTTTGTCACATCAATTTTAATGTAGTCTCATACATCTTATCCTTTGTCACATCAATTTGTTCTAACCAGTGATCAAATTTGAAGGGTTGGTCTTAATTTAAATTTGAAGTGTAGATATTCATGCACACTTCTAGTATGGAAATCTTTATAAATTTTTGTTTTTGAATTGAAAATGATAAATTAATTATACACTTCATTAAAAAAAAATTACATTTCAAATTGGTGTTTTTTAATCAATTCCTCAATTTGGTTACTTCATCCATATACAAAGGATACCCCAGACCCCTTACAACTAATCTTCAATCATATAGCAGAAAAGAAAATGATCAACTAATCTTCAATCATATAGCAGAAATGAAAATGATCACATTGATTCTCTAAAATGTAAGAAATAGTTGAAACAACTCTTTAAGATTTTAATATTTTTACTAATGTTTCAAATAGCTTTCAAATAACTTATATTTGATCTTAATATTATTATCATATTCTCACTGATCAAATATAACTTAGAGTTCTTATTCGTACTCAATTTGTCATAAATAAATATTGCAAGCATTCCTCAATCCTCTATCTCTTTTAATAACCATATGGATCTTAAGCCTAGGTTTTTTTTTATTTGTTCACTATCATAAAGCTATGAATGGATAAATTCAATTTACCAGAACTATAACTCCTCTGAATATAAACTTGACACCCTCATTGAAACTAACTCATCTTGGAAACATGCCTTCATTAATGAAACAAATGCAATCAGATCAAAACCCACACTGACACTGGAACTATTTTAACCTTGTTAAACACCAAATCTTGTTCTTTCACAAGATTTGGTGTTTAACAGGGTTAAAATCAATTCCATGAAACTATAAATCTGAACTAGCATAATGTCATAAAACCAAACCACTCCATTTATTAGAGAAAATGCAACTACAATGATAAAATATTTAAAATACAACTGAATTACCCAAATTCTAACAAACACCCAATTATTCAACTCGTGTGCTTAGTCTATTCATGATTCAACCATAAAGTGTTGGAACAAAATTTTGAATTAGAACACTCTGCTTCGATTATAAACCCAACCCAATTCATCACACAAATGCTACGTCGGTTGAAATACCCAACCCAATTCATCACATGTTGTGTTTCTTTAATAAACTTTTAATGGAATGCTAAAGTAACTATAACAATCATAACTGGACAATTGCTAAAACTAAAATCAAGGTGCATATCAAAATCACATATTCAAGGCAAAGGGCCCTTCTGTCTCAAACAGTGATAAGCATATTAACTCATTAGATGTAATGAAACCAATATAAAATCAAACTTCAAATTAACTTTTAAGAACTAGCTTCATGGGTCACATATGTCTGCATATGAGTAAAGGAAATCTCTATCTAACCTAATATCCCCCCTAGTTTCCCCTCTACTAGGCACAAGCCTTCATTTTATAATATGTTCATTAATTACGTGATAGAACACAATTCCTTGTTTCTTGATATACAATCAACTAAACATGCAAAGGATGAGTGCATTCAATGTTTTGGAACATACACTAGTTGTTTAGCATTAATCTCATAACAGTCTTTGCAGGAGATCATGGTTCTTCCAATCAAATCGGGATTTGCATCCCATATACTTTCCAAGTCATGTATTAAAACCAACATAACTCCCAAAAGATTAAGAAGGTGAGATTTAGGACTGTACATTTGTCCCAAAATATTTCAAAAAGTAACTACCAAATCTCCATATTTTTCATTACAAAAATTTCAAATAAATGATTGGTTCTTGCAAATGTTTTGTAGCATTATCACTAAAACTTACATTAACATTCTTCAAAATTATCAGGTCTTAGATCAATAGATATATGAATCTATTATTCTAGTGGAAGAGCCTTTCTAGCTTTCATTTGTTTCCATACATCATAAATAACAGTCCAATCTACCTCATTTAGAGCATGGGGTGCACTAAGAGAGAGAAACATTAATATATCCAATGTTTCTAGAGAAAGTCTTGATCTATCATCATTTTTTATTCGACTTAATTTTGAATATCCTCTTTCACATACTGTTGTGAGGGCTGGAATGACAAGAATAACTTTCCATAAACGCATCAAACATGGAAAACCTTCAAACCATTCCTACTCACCTCCACATATCTCTCATGCTCCAAACATATGTTTTTTGGGGTAGGATCTATAAATAGTACAAATAAATTCATCCATTTCACCGAAACATCTAACAATATCCACAATGGGTGAGTCCCCAACACTAAATTTCTCACATAAGCATGCTAGCCATCTTCTTGTTTGAGTGTCCCTGTCATCCATATCCTCGTAATAATTACAAGGAATAAAAAAATTAGCAGCATTAAAGATAGGTAAATATGCGAACCTTGCATTGAGAGAGTCAATCACCTTCATTACAAAAACATTTCCCAACAAAATGCAGTCATCTAGTGTCCCCGATCTTTGTGACTTGGGAAAATCATCAAACCTCGGTGCATGTACATGTACCATACCTGTGCAATATGTAAATTCAAGTGTTCATTGTTGTGTTTTACTTAAAAAAGATGATATGTGCATTGCACCTGCCCCAAATATGCCTCTTAGAGATCGTTTATGAAGCAAGATAATGGTGATATCCAAGGTAGTTCCAACAGATGTAATATCAACATGATATTCTTGGAACTTTTAATTAAGCTTATTTAACTCAATAAGCACATTTGCAAGTAAATGGATGCAAAATTGCACTTGAAATATTGTGGCCACCTCATACATTTTCCCCCCCAACTTCCAGTCCCTTAGCAAAGAAGGCACGAATTTAACAAGTTTTTCCATGACTTTTCCTCTAGACAACCACCTAATGTGATGAATTTGTAGCACTTCTAACCTTGTGATTTGAAATGAATCCATGAGTTATTCTAATTCTCCATGTCTTTTAGTAGATTTCCCAAGCCATGAATAAACCTTGTTTGCAAACTTATCAATAGCTTGCAACTCTGGAAAATAAGATGAAGCATCATTTGCTGCCATTGCTTTTCGATGAGCTATGCAATGGATATATAATAAATGAGGAGCATGTCAATGAAGCTTCGTAGATAAACCTTCATGAATGCCCCTCATGGATGAGGCCCCATCGGATCCAAATCCAACTAACTTTATCAAGGATAAATCCATTTATGCTAAAAGAGATGTCACTGCATCATACATAGATTGTGATGTTCCATCTTTTATTTGAAGCAAATTTATGAATTTTGTAACGCAATGACCTCTTCCTTCATCTATTAAATATGTAATATACATGATCAAATGTTGCACCATAGTCCGATTAGTACTTTCATCAACTGAAATTGAGTAAACTGGGTTGTTGGAAATCTCATCTTTTAACTTTTTCCAATATACATCCTTAGCAGCTTGTAAAAAATATTTTCCGGATGTTGTAGTTGTATATGAATAATATCCATCTGTTAGAGGCATGTGAGGTGTATTTTTATACCTATTCAAGTCACATATTGACTTATATACTTCTAAAGGTAAATTATGTATGGCAACAAAATACATGTTTTCCATGTCTGTTATAATTTTCTCCTTCTCAATATCTAGCATTAGCTCTACATGTTTGGTGATTGGAAGAGTACTTCGTTTGCTTTCCCCTTCTAAAAGTTGCAAAGAAAATTTATGAGCCTCTGATCTTGCATGGATGTTTAGACCACTAACTTGCAGAGTCATACTTCTTTAGCAAATGGAGTTTCCCTTTTATATTTTACACACCACAAACACTTTATCCTTTGAACACCATTACAATCATTTACAACATAGGCCCAAGGAAATTTTGTTTTCCATTTGGACTTGAATGCTTTTTTGGACCTCTTTGATGGTTTTTCCTCTTCAAGAGGTTCTCCACTGTTCAATTCATGGCCTTCAAGCGGATGATCATAAACTTCATTTCCAAAGTGGCATGGTTGATTGGAGTGTTGAGGGATACAAAATGCATATGCAAGTGTAAGTTGTTTTTTATCTTTCTTAGGACAACCAAGAGGTGACATTTCTCAATTTATTCATGTATTCAATCAATTAAAAAAACACACAAATTAATGATATAGTAATCACTAATGTGAAATAAAAACAAATACTTCATATTACAACACCAAGCCAATAACACGACCATATCAGGTTCTCACAAAAAACATGCTAACACTTAGGTTGATCATTAATAGTAATTAATATATGTAGGTTTAATTCCAAATAAATAACAAGGAACTACTTCTATTTGTATAAAATAGTTGCAATATAAAATTTCTAGAAAAAGTTGATCTAAATCTTTCCATCGATTTAACCAATGTTCTAGACTCTTCCAAAAACTATTGATCAACACAAAAATTGCTGAATTTTTGAAGTGAGTGTTGAAATTTCAGAATTCGTGACACTTAACATGAAAGATTTTTGCATAAGATTTCTTGCCTCAATTTTATTGCCCGTAACTTTCTTCTAATTTTTTACTTAGAAAAAAATTTAGACCATTGTCGAGTTTGAGTTCGAGTCCTACTGCACTAGTTCTATATATATATATATATAGTTGGTATAGTGGGAATAAAACTATATACATGGAATGTTAGTCTTTATATCATTAATGTTGTGTGGTTGTTCTTGGCACAACTATTAAAGAAACAATTATTTCCCATAAAAGAAGGGGACTTAGAGATCCTTAATCGGTAGCCTTGCCTACAAATTTGAGGTTTAGGCATTGATCTCAAGTCAACACGCCTATAACAATTGACTACACTGTTCATTAAACTATATCAATTGCATTACAATAAAGTATGCAAATGACAAGCACATTCAAACATAAAAATAACTAATCCCTTAGCTAATCTTTTTGCACCCTTGGTTATCAATATTTTTTTTTCCCAATGTAAACATATGTGCTATTGCTAGTTTGTTATGCTTCATTTTTACTTATTAGACTATGTTTAGTTCTATCATGGATAAAATTGGTCTAATGGCTAAAAGTCAAATACAATACACTATACATTAATTAAGTGTCATGAATGTTTTTCTTCAAATTATCATTAGCAACATTGGCATCTACGAATCAATTACAATTATAGTGAAGAGTGACATATGTCATAATCCTAGGGTTAAGCATAGAATAAACCGGGCTGAAGCCTTAATTTGATTTGGTCAATAGTGACCAATGATGTATGACTATGTTTACCATAACCATGTTTTATGACTATGTTTCTTTGGCATTGCAAATGATTCTCATGAAACAAAAATAACAAAATGCCAAATGATTCTCATGAAACAAAAATAACAAAATGTTGCTCGCGACAAATGATTCTCAAAGAAAAACAAAACAAGGCCTCTGTTGCAGAAGCAGAGAAGCACAAGATAGAACTCACAAGAGTCAAACATAACCAACCAGTAATTGAGGATCAAGATGACATAGAAGAGGAGTGAAATTCAATGCACGCATCAAAATTATTTTGTTTGACCATTTAAGAATATGACAATACAATCTACCAATAAGGATTTGACCATAGAAGAAGAGTGAAATTCAAATTTCTTTTCTTTTACTGGTAAGGATTTGAATACAGTGTACAATCCCGCTTCAAAATTCAACGCATGCATGGATTTGACAAAACAATTTACAATCCCACTTTTTTATCTAGATATTGTTAGATTAAAATATATAGAGATGTCAGAATGCATTGCAGTATTGTCCAAATGGATTCAATTAGGTATTTGTTAGCATGGAATATTCAAGAAAGAAGATTTTCAATGTGTGTTCCATAATCTACTCATTGGTTTAGAGAATGAGGAATTTTCATTCAGTTTTCGGTGTCTGGCAGAGCAATCTTTGGGTTCTCAGTAATGTAAACAGAGTTGCAGTCACATGGGGTCTTCATAAAATAAACACAAATGCAATATTTGCAATGGATTTTCCAACCATCTCCCTTGAAGTCCCATCAAGGTCATAATGATGGCCTTAGAACTACCCAACGTAAATTCATTGTCATAAAAAAATGAAATCTTCTTTGCTCGGCCTATGGGTAAGGACCGTCCTATCTATAAGGTAGTGCACAGTCTAGGTGAGACACTTACAGGATTTTACATGCTCATTTCCAAATAGATATCACATCTGATGCAGTGCTAGTGTTTGCTATGAAAAAACATAATTGTCTTTTACTCTAGAAGGTACCCTATTTTACTAGGGTATTTTATTCAGGTGAATCACCACTTGGAAGTGATCTCGAACATTAACAGAGATTTGACTAAAAACAATAGAACTAAAAAAATCATGAAAAATTGACTAGCCCAACCACCCAGCACAAGTCATCCAGACATTGAAACTGTTTAATGAGGTAGAATACAGGGCCTGTAGTAAAAAAAGAATGGTATAGGTTGCATAACATTATATATAAAAGACAATATTAAAATCCGTAGATGGCAGAAGGACCCATTACAATTAAAAACTTGAAATCCGAATGATGTTATCTTTCAGTAACTTCCTAGATGAGGCAGATTTAACTTGCCAGATTCAATTAGGACTCGTGAAAAAAAAGCTTGTTTATCCTCCTTGATTTATAGTAAAGTCTCGTTTAAAAATCAACAACATAAGCATGGCCACCTGCAACCTGAATTCATAGAAAAAAAACTTAATTAACATCTAAATATTAACCAAATTGGTCACAAAATTGATTATAGTGAAATTCAAAAGAATAAATTGAAAAGAGTTTGCTTACCAAGTTACCACACCTCCAAAATTGTGAGTCTTGTTGCGTGCATCTGATATATTATCAGAAATGAAAAACATGGGGAAATTGGAACTGCAAATTGCGTTTCTTCAAATGACGCCAGTTCTTTTGTGCTAGCAGTATTGGTAGGGAGGTTGATGGACCAGAAGTTTACCAAGGTTTCCTCAGTCCCAGTTGGAGATTCAATGGCAAATTTCATTTACTTCATTGACACGAAAGTTCGATAGCGAGATTTAGACTCAGGGATCAAATTACAAACACATTTTACCGAGTTACAAAGACCTTACCCGATCTCTTGACAGAAAGTGTGTCACATTTTCCTAAAATTGTTTCACCTCTGTGATTCGTAACATGCATAACAGAGAGCTATTTTGAGTTTGTAAAACCTAAGGTATGGTCTTAATTAACCTGTGGTAAAATTTAGAAAATAAATATTGGCATAAATCCTTTATGCTAAAAGCTAATCTCTTCATTTCGCTGTGAATCTGTGATGGAAAATTGCAATGTGGCATTGGAATTTGACAATTTGGCAGTCTGCGAGGTAGCTCTATCATTAATTTTCCTTACATTATACCAATCTACAGACTACGATCCTGATTCTTGGGTGTTGAGGCCCAGTTGAGAAGTAAATGCATTAACAAATTTTTCGATCTCTAGTCTTGATTCTCAATATGATATTATGATCTCCTTAAATTGTTTAATACGAACTCTTTAATGATGTTAATCTAGGCATATTATTGTTTATTTTTAGAGGATGAAGCGCACTGTGTGTACACTGGGTAGTGGGCAGCTGTAGTGGGCAACTGAATGAGAGTAAATGCTGAGTTAAGAAGCTATCAAGTCTGTCATTCCTCGAACGGGATGGGTCACGGGACCGTGGACGGTGGAGTCTAGACTCTGGACTCATGCTCAATCTTTAATGACATTACAAATCCGAGAAAAACATAATCCATCTTATCGAGAATGAATTATGATATTTAATATTGGTGGAGAATGGGCCGTCGTCGGCCGTCTACTGCTTAATATTTAATATTGGTAGAGAACGGGCTTCTGCTAGCTAACCTGCTATCTGGAATTTGGTGCTCCATCCGGATAATACAATTAAAAATATTTGAAAGGTATTTTAAAAATGAGCACTTCTAATGAAATTTTAATATAATTTTACATTTTTTTAATAAAATTTCAAAATTAAAAATCATCCTTTTTTTTACATGCATTTTTTTAACACTTCTAGGACATGCTAAGAGGGCTTTGACTGGATATGACATGTTCAATTTTGATCGCTGGAATTCTAACACATTTTCTTTATGTAACGAGTTGTTAATAGAAAAATCCATTTGACAATTGTGGTCAAACTAATGCCAACTAATAAAGAAGAAAACTTCTTTTAAATCATATTCATGCTTTTCTCTATTCCCAACCTGACATATCTTTTTTAAAGGAAACATTCAACTTTATAAGTGCAAAATAGAACTAACTTTCTTCATTAATGTAAATTCTTCGCAAAATCTTATTCATGGAAATTTTCCACTGTATTGACTAGGTAAATGGCTGGTGAATGGGAAGATGTTGCATGAATGGATTAAAAATAATATTTTTATTTGCTTATCATATTCAGAAATGTTTATAATATATATATATATATATATGATGATGTGATATGATAGATTTAAACTTGAAAATATTATCATTATTTAATAATATCAATATTTTTAAAACACATGAAATTATTGTGTATGTTTTTTGTTGTAAAGCTGCAAAGAAAAATTATATTAAGAGTACAAAAAATATTACAAGGCAAAATGCTAGCATGGACGATCTAGGTTGGTGGAACCGCCTACCCAGAAGCTAAAAAATGCTAGGCATATAAGTAGCCTAGGGAAACTGGCATGTCCCAAGGAACTCGACACCATTGGAGGCCTTACAATTTTTACTATAAACCATGACCAAGCAGGAAAATATACAGTTTAACAAAAAAAGGAGAAACCTTTGTTGATAGTCGAGAGAGCTAGGGACGGTCATCTTGCACATGAGCTTCTTCCTTACGGGGGTTGGGTTTATCTTCAACTATGCGGCAGCTGCCGAAGAAGTCGCCATCCCACCCCTGTGGAGGGAGCTTGGGTGTTAGTGGATCAGTTTTTCCGTAGAGAGAAGCGCCCCTAGTGGACGTGCACACCCATTTCAAGTGTAGCGAATCGATGGTGGAGGGAATCGGGAAGGTGGTGGGCAGAGATGGCAGGCTGGAGGAAGTTCCCAAGTCATGCAGAACCAATCCTGAGGTGGTGGCCAACAAGGCTTCAGAGCTCCCTGTCACCCTAGCGAAAAATTCCCCTGGAATGGATGGAGCCAGAGGCACAGAGGATGACCCTCCTATTTGAGTAGTTGTCCCGCCATCCAAGTCGGCCCTCGTGGTGGTGGGATCAACTGAAGCTGGGCGCCTGTGCAAATTGGAGCACCGCTCCAAATAATACTTGCCCCCAACCAGGATAGTGTCGAGGCTAGCCAATTTAGCATCCAAATGCACCAGAAGAGCCCTGATATCTAGGATGGAGGTAGTTGCAGAGGTCCAGTTTGCTAAAACTTCCTCTACCAGGTTCCCAAGCATATTTTTAAACAACCAATAGAAGTTAATTTGGTTACCGAAATTTCTTGTAGCGAGAAAATCCGCTACCTGACCAGACTCCCATTCATTGACGAGCGCTCGAACCAGGGATGAAAATTTGTTTTCATAGCCAATGTTCATCGCCTTGGCTTTCCTAGGAGACCCAGCTTCTCTACCAGAACCATGCCCAGCATCAGGACGGGGAATACCTCTTTGCCGAGGCATGTTGATTAAGAGAAGCTCACAAACACACAGAGCTAAGCAATTCTCAAAGCCAAACAAAACACTACAGAGCCGCCCAGAGAGCGTCGAGGGAGAGCGAATGAAGGAGGAGCTAGGTGTGAGCGCCATTTCATGCATCGATGGAGTGAGTGACAGGTTAGCCACACACGAGATCTACAGCTTACAGCTACCGACGTAAATGATCTGGGACAGTTTGCAGGTCAGTAACCTCGCATTGGAACGCAATTAAAATTGAGCCTTTCGAACGCTCACCTTTAAAAGGTGTCCCATATACATGGCTGGATGAAAGTTGAAGACGCATGCCAAAGCGAAATGGAGGGAGCAAGCCTCTAGGTGGAGCGTGTTTGGGGAGCAAGCTGCAAAGGGGAGTCATTTTGGGGGGCGCACCCATTAAGTGTAACTTGTCTGCGTGGATGGAGATGGACTTTCGCCTCGTGTTGGAGCCATCTGGTGAGTGCGAGCTGCCAGATGGAGGATGGTCGGGAAAAGCACCCACATCCGGGGAGGGGTGGTCTTGTGAGGCGAGAATGATGTAGCGATGAGTCAGGCTATTCGAGAAGGGTAGCCCAAGCTCTCCAACACAAATAGGGAGATCACACGTAACTTCTGCATTTTCCAAGCAGTCGGGCATATCATTGGTTTTTCTCCTAACATGGTGGAAGGTGATCAAACAGATATCCTCCAAGATTTTTCCAAGTCTGCTGATGCTATGTTCCATTCTCCAGCTAGTGGATAGTTTTGAAACTTGGGAGCCATTTTTTATTTTGGCGATAAGAGCAAGGATTACCTGGGAGTCACCCTACGCATTGATCGGAAGGAAATTCAAATGTTTAGTCAGGACGATCCCTTCGATGAGGCCTTCGAGCTCGGAAACATTGTTGGTGTCATGCCCAATGCTCCTGAAGAACATAAACAAGATTTGGCCATCATGGTTGCGAATGGCACCTCTAAATCCCACCATGTCTGGGTTGCCTTTCGAAGCCCCGTCGATGTTGAGCTTGAAGATTCCAACTGGAGGAGGGGCTTGTTAGTACCCGGAATTGCACCCTAAGGCTGCGGAGGGAATACCTCGAGGCAACAAAAGAACCAATTTAGGAAGGGAGTTGACTTCTCCACTTCCATAGAGGGATCTCTCACAGATGTATAACAAGGCCAGACACAATGTCACGAAATAAGTTCTCTCAGGTTGGAGGTGGAAACGAGACAGGATATGTTGAGGAAATGGAGTCAAAAAATACCAAGGAAACGTAGAGCAGTCTACACAGAGAATGTACGCAAGAGAAATACAACTCGGTCACGGTCAATATGTTAGGGTTTGGTGATAAATGAGGAAATATGACATCCCATCGATGTAGAGCACCACAAGGGTGAATTCTGCACCAACTTTGGAGGAAATGTTTGGTGGATATCGAAGACAATGGAAGGAGCATATGAGTATGAATTCCAAACCATTATACACTAAGTCTACGATATGAAGAAAACAAAATGTAAAGAGATAACCAGAAGCACATGCACATAAGGAAAGGAAAGCACAGACTGCAACTTAAGAAATGCACAGGAATTCTCACATCCACAGGCCGACATCCGACTTTGTTCCTTGTATTAAAAATGGGTCCAATTACATAAAGATAAACCTCTCAGGTTCCAGCCAGGACCAACAACCCTTTTCTCCCTTTGCGGGATTCCTTTTGTATCACTTCAGGCCCCCAAGATTAATCTCGAAATAGGGCGAGAAGCTGGTTACAAATCACGATCAAAATTCTAACCAACTAGAACATGGTGTCTCTGCCACGATTTACATATATCAAACAAACATTATGGAGAAAATATGCATGCTTGGTATGAATGACAGAGCAACATTTCTGGCTCCGAGCTCACTGGCCTTGAAAATGATGGATTAGGATGCCTTTGGGTGGCTCATTGTTGATTGGGCTCGAACCATTTACCTATCTGTCAAGTCTGCAACGTGTCTCTTCCGGGAAATTTGTGTTCGTTTTGTTCTCAAATGTACCTTTCTGCATGGGATCATAGTCGGCCAGAAAGTTTGTGTTCTTTATGCACTCAGCCTCGCTCAAAGCTCCCCCCTCTCCTGGTAACATTGTTATATGAGGGGACTTGAAGAAGGGTTGCATTGCTTCTGGAAGTAACAAGCCTTTGAAGTGGCTTGTCATTCTTGTACTCTTTACCTTCGAATGAGGAGGGTACTCCTACAGGAAATACGGAGGGGTGAGTCTTTGACCTCCTCAAAACCCCAGATAAAATTGGCACATGGAATGCACAAAGATGGCGATGAAGACTTTCGACCCCCCCTCCTCCAGTCCAAGCATTCGCTCAGACGGAGCGCCGCTAGCAATGGTCACCATGTGCTGGGGCTTTGGAGGCATCGACCATGTCTAGCGGCTTTGGAGGGATGCCCATTGGATAGGAAATTCGAGGCATGACCTCTACGGGGGTGCACCCTTCTATTGTGATAGTAATTCCATCACCAATCTCAGTAGGTCCATCTAATGCGATGAACGTCCTTGTCACGACTTCGATGACACTGGAAGGCTCTTTTAATACAATGAACATCCCTAACATGATGGCTATAATTCCCTTAGCATGGGAGCTTAGGAATGGTGGGACTCGGGGCTAGAGTTTACCAACAAAAAAAACACCTTGACAAACCGACTTTGCAAACATAGAAACCATCGCAGGCCTCCTTTAAGGCTTTCAGGAGTTACAGTAGGCTGGCACTCAACTTTCCCGACTTTCATTCTACATTCATCAAGAATCTGTTTCTTAATGGCTATGAGAATAGTGCTTTATATAGAGCTGGAAAGATAGATATGATGATGACCCGTCAACACCCCCACACACTTCACCATCGAGTAGTCTAGCAACAACACGAGTGGGCATGTGGGTTTTGGATCTTGCATTTATGTGGAGATCCCAATCAAACCGTATTTTACACTACGATGCTATTTTGTTGGCCGTTGAAATGAACCCTAGCGTCAGTCCCAATTACTTTTTCCATTCGGATCCCTACATATGGAAACTACCTTTGCATTCATCATATTCACCTGATGATGGTATCCACATATTCCTTCTTATAATCGTCTTCATGCTTCATGTGGAACCTCTGTTGGCCCTCTACAATTCGACCTTTCGGGATATTATCTAGAATTTAGCATGCTTGATGCAGTGATATTTGGGTTCAGAAGGGTTATCTACGTTATGGAGCCAGCTCCTCCATCGCAGGCATGCTCTGATGGTGTCGAGGTATTTGATTTCCTGTCGCTTCAGCCCTTCACGCATCTGTCTCGAGATTTCGCACTGATAGGGTCTTTTTCGGACAAGCAGACCATACGCAGAGTCATACATTTCACCTCTGAATCTTCCTTTCCACGATGTTTGACAAATACCATCATTTTGGACCTTTCGATCTGAAACTCCCTTTGATCTCAACCGCCCACGTGTACTGAAGTACCAATTTTCTTGAATCCTTGAGGCGATTTGTCCTACGCATGTATCATCAGTGGAGAAAATGTCCACCGTAGATCCTTCTTCGGTGAGATCTTCACCGTCAAATATTGTTGCTCTTTAACTCATTTCGTGGATCAAGATAACAAAACTTTCACGAGCACTTTGATCCGCGGAAATCGATCTCGTTCGTTGATCTATCTTCCATCGATCGTGGCCCTCGAAACCTGCGGTCGCTTTAACGCCATTTTGCGAGGATGCAAAGGAAATTTTGATCGCGTTTGTGGTATTCGTGAAAATCCTTTTTACCATCGTTATGGCTCGTCCTTCCATCGTCACCGTAGAAATTCTATCTCTTTTAAAAAAATTCTCGACCATCCTGCAACTGGAATTTTTATGTGTTCTTGGTTGTGGTCGCTTCATCCTACCTTTTCGCCTTCTCCCACTGAGCGAAAAACAATGATAATAAGTGGCTCCAACTAGGGATGCTATCCTCCCTGTGAGGTAGTAAAGAACAATGTAGACCAAGTTCCAAAATACATTGGGCAACTCTTCCATCTTTGCTGCAATCTTTCAAAAATGCTCCAAAGGACCAAAATCAAGCCAAATGATAGAAATAATTGAAAAGCTAAGATGACACTCAAGAAAAATGCTTATAAGGGAAATGCTTGTCATGTTAAGCTTATTCATTCCTACCTACCTACCTATCTAATGGATTTCATCACCTGGTCAAGTAATTTCTGACTTCCAGTGAAGCCAGCCAAGCAAATGGTCCTAGAAATCCCATTTCCTCTCGTGTGGTACGGAGAACACTGATAAAAGACTCAATGACACTGAGTTATAACAAAGAAATTGGTCCTTACAGTAAATATCTAACCATACATTACCATTTTCCAGTTACCCCATGTATTCCGCTACCGGATCGTAGAAACCCTTACGGCTGCCGAATTCTTTAGCTGTTAGTCGGACGTGACAAAAATGTTTCAATTTCCATTCTTCCAACATCATGTAGAAGCGACGTCTCAAAAAACTTTGGGAGGTGTCCTATTGATGTTTTGTACTCATGACATCAACCTTTTTGTGCGAGATTCCATAATTCATGGCCTGATTTCTCACAAGTGTTGTGAAAAGGGTAGCGTTGCATTCCTCAATAGAACCGGGTGCACCTACTTCCCAGTGACCTTCCTGGTTGAAAAATATTTCTGTATAATCGGGGACATGACCATAAGGAACACTGCAGCATCCGAATAAATCTATCATCTGCCTATGTCGAGAAAATTGCTCCAGAAATAACCCCTCTTGCTCGCAATTGGGTTGGTTTCCAAAGGAACCATGTAAAGAGTGCTTTAGGCTTCAAATGAGGCACCGTGTTCTTGGCTCTGGGTCTCAGGAACCATAATTTTGTCTTTTGGACTCGGACCAGCAAGGGCACAGTCATCCTCTTTAGTGGGGCCGAGTAGGAAAAACATCTCCCCTTGATACAGGGTCCTTGGGTTCAGGACGTATGAAGTGGCTCTGATCTCAGCAACCTCGTCCTTTTCCCTGTTAAGTCCCAGGCCTGTAAGATCTTCGTATGTTTCTCTAGGCATGTCGTCCCATTATTCATCCTCATATTCATCATATATAGGCGTGCCGCAATCTCTTTTGAGGCCACCATGGATGCAACTTGCAACAGGTTGGTCACAATCTCGAAAGAATGGACTCATAAAACTATCCACCTTTCCACCCCCTGACTGATCTTCTCTCTGTATATTGGAGGAAAATGCAAGTTTCCAAGGGAGTTTCTCCTCCATCTCATGCACCTCTTCCCGACCCGACTCCTCATCATTTTTATTAGTACCGCCCTGGTCTAGGATCTTTCCCGACAATCTAAAATTTTCTTCGACGTCCAACGCATCAACAAACATTCTCTGTAATGATGTTAATTTTCTTTCCAAAAGAAACAAAGAAAAACCGAGAGGAAAAATAGATGCATAATGCAGTTTTGCCGCACCCTATAAGGGCTGGATTTCTTTGGGCATGCCATAATAGAAACTCATGAACCTTGTGTTGAAACTTGGCGTAGCTTCACCTTCGCATTTCCTCATAGAATAAAACTTGGAGAGAACCTGGTATAATGACCTCCTTTCACCCCAAAAATCTAGGAACATACAAGAAAATTCCTCCCATGTATTGATGGATTCCAGCTGCAAATGTCTGAACCATTTTTTGACACAGCCTTGCAAAGATTAGGAAAAAGCTCTCATACAAACGTCATCATGCTCTATCTCGAAAATATCAAGAAAATATACAAAATCCTGTAAATGTTTCTCAGTTGTAATGCTTTCAAATTCTCCATCGAACTCAGGGAGGTATTTATAGTGTTTTGCAGGGAAATCATGAAGGATCTGAGGTAGACGAAGAGGCATGTATCGACTTTGGGTATTGGGTGTAGCAGGGTCTTGTGGAAAAGATAGGCTCTCGAAAACGGCATCACAGGGCCTATCATACTACCTTTTAATGTCAGGGGTCTCAGGTGGAGGGTCTAAACTAAAATTAGACGTACAGGACGAAGATATATTCTCTGTTTGCATGGAAGGATATACAAGAATGAAATCATGGCTTTGCTTGGGGTGAAATAATCCATGACAAACTATTCTAACAAACTTAGGAAAAGAGAAAAAGATATTTACAAGAAGAGCCAAGACGTTCTGGAGAAATTTGAATCTTAAGTATCTCGTCTTCTCTTCAAGCCTACCCATGCCTTCACAGTGAATTCACACACGTTGCGGAAGCTTCCAATGCCTTCTTGGAAACTTAACTTTTAGTACTGCGGCATTAGTGGAGCTGTCGCGGTATTGGAAACACGGGTTTACAGAAGTCATTGGGTGAAAGAGTCATTTTCTTCTGCATGCATGACGGTCATTCACCATCGATAGTTTGGTCTATGACCTTATCGTACATAGTTTCAGGAGGCTTTGAACCTTCCTCCTCGTATCGGTCTTTTCGGTCGTCGATCTCCCCAGTGGAGTCATTCTTTAGAAATTTTAACGTGGAGTTGCCAGGGAAAATGATACAACCTTTTCACATGCAGGGGTCTCTTTTTTCCCACAGAAACCCTTTGTCATTAGCATATTTGTCATTCTTCCCAGGGATGATTTTCAATTTCATCCCTGGTAACGGTGCCAATTTGTTAGCACCTGGAATCGCACCTTAAGGCTGTGGAGGGTGTACCCTGGGGAAACAACAAAACCAATTTAGGAAGGGGAGCTGGCTTCTCCAATTCTAGAGAGGGATCTCTCACAGATGTATAACAATGCCAGACATAATGTCATAAATAAGTTCTCGGAGGTTGGAGGTGGAAACGAGATGAGATATGTTGGGGCAATGGAGTCAAAAAATACCGAGGAAAGGTAGAGCAGTCTACACAGAGAATGTCCGTAGGGGAAATATAACACCTTAGTCACTGTCAATATGTTAGGGTCTAGTGATAAGTGAGGAAATATGATAGCCCGTCGATGTAGAGCACCACAAGGGTGAATTCTGCACCAACTTTGGAGGAAATGTTTGGTGGATATCGGAGACAATGGAAGGAGAATATGAGTATGAATTCGAAACCATTATACACTAAGTCTACGACATGAAGAAAATTGAATGTAAATAGATAACCAGAACCACATGCACATAAGGAAATGAAATCATAGACTGCAACTTAAGAAATGCATAGGAATTCTCACATCCATAGGTTGGCATCTAGATCTGTTCCTTGTATTAAAAATGGGTCCAGTTACATAAAGATAAACCTCTCGGGTTCTAACCAAGACCAACAACCCTTTTCTCCCTTTACGGGAGTCCTTTTATAGCACTTTAGGCCCCCGAGATTAATCTCGAAACAAGGCGAGAAGCTGGTTACAAATCATGATCAAAATTCTAACCAACTAGAACGTGGCATCTCCGCCATGATTTACATATATCAAACAAACATTATGGAGCAAATATGAATGCTTGGTCTGAATGGCAGCGTGAAATTTCTAGCTCCGAGCTCGTTGGCCTTGAAAACGATGGATTAGGACGCCTTTGGGTGGCTCATTACTAACTGGGCTCGAACCATTTACCCCTCTGTCGAGTTTGCAACGTGTCTCTTCTGGACGATTTGTGCTTGTTCTGTGCTCAAAGGCACCTTTCTGCATGGGCTCATAGCCGGCCAGAAATTTTGTGTTCTTTATGGGCTCAACCTCCCTCAAAGCCCCCCCCTCTCCTGGTAACACTGTTATACGAGGGGACTTGAATAAGGGCCGCATTGCTCCTAGAAGTAACAAGCCTTTGAAGTGGCTTGTCATTCATGTACTCTTTACCTCCCATGAGGAGAGTCCTCCTGCAGGAAATACGGTGGGGTGCATCTTCGACCTCCTCACCACCCCAGATAAATTTGGCACGTGGAATGCACAAAGACGGTGATGAAGACTTTGGACCCCCCCTCCTCCAGTCCGAGCATTTGCTTAGACGGAGCACCGCTAGCAATGGTCACCACGTGCTGGGGCTTTGGAGGTAGCGACCATTTTTGGCGGCTTTGGAGGGATTCCCATTAAACAGGAAATTTGAGGCACGACCTCTATGGGGGTGCACCTTTCTATTGTGACAGTAATTCCCTCACCAACCTCATGAGGTCCATCCAATGCGATGAACATCCTTGTCATGACTTTGATGACGCTGGAAGGCTCTTCTAATACAATGAATGTCCCTACCATAATGGCTGGAATTCCCTTAGCATGGGAACTTAGGAACAGTGGGACTCGGGGCTAGGGTTTACCAACCGAAAAAACAACTCGACAAACCGAATTTGCAAACACAGAAACCATCGCAGGCCTCCTTCAAGGCTTTAAGGAGTTACAATAGGCTGACACTCGACTGTCCCAACTTTCATTATACATTCATCAAGACTCTATTTCTTATTGGCTTTGAGAATAGTGCTTTATATAGAGCTAGAAAGCCAGATATGGCGATGACCTGTCAGCACCCCCACACACTTCACCATCGAGTATCCTAGCGACAACACGAGTGGGAACGCGGGTTTTGGATCCTGCATTTATGTGGAGATCCCAGTCACACCGTCTTTTACACTAGGATGCTATTTTGTTGGCCGTGGAAATGACCCCTGGTGTCGATCCCAATTACTTTGCCCATTTGGATCCCTGCATATGGAAAATACCTTTGCATTCATATACCTTCACCTGATGACGGTATCTACGTATTCCTTCTTATAATCATCTTCTTGCTTCATGTGGAAGCTCTACTGTCCCTTTGCAATTTGACCTTTCAGGATATTGTCCAGATTTCAGCACGCTTGATGCAGTGACCTTTGGGTTTAGGAGGGTTATCTACGCCGTGGAGCTAGCTCCTCCGTCACAGGCATGCTCTGATGGTGTTGCGGTATTTTATTTCCTGTCGCTTTGGCCCATCACACATCTGTCTCGAGATTTCGAGCTGACAAGGTCTTTTCGGGACAAGCAGACCGTACGCAGAGTCATACATTTCACCTCTGAATCTTCCTTTCCACGACGTTTGATGAATACCATCATTTTGGACCTTTCGATCTCAACTGTCCACGTATACTGAAGTACCAATTTTCGCAAATCCCTGAGGCGATTTGTATCGTACATGTCTCATCAATGGAGAAAAATCCCACCATATATCCTTCTTCGGTGAGATCCTCACCGTGAAATGTTGTCACTCTTTAACTCATTTCATGGATCAGGAGAACAAACATTTTGCAAGCACTTTGATCTGATGAAATCGATGTCGTCCTTTGATATGTCTTTCGTTGATCATGGCCCTTGAAACCTGCGGTCACTTTAATGCCATTTCACGAGGATGCAAAGGAAATTTTGATTGTGCTTGTGGTATTCACAAAAAACCTTTCGACCGTCGATCTGGCTCGTCCTTCAATCGTCATCGTAGAAATGCTATCTCTTTTAACAAATTTCTCAGCCATCCTGTGACTGGAATTTTTATGTGTTCTTGGTTGTGGTCGCTCTGTCCTACCCCACTGCCATCTCCTGCCGAGCAAAAAATAGTGATAATAGGGCCCATTGCTCTGGGTTGGAGATCCTTTTGGGAGCGCTCTTCCCCACAAAGGGGAGGGGACGGTGAATGAAGTTCCAATTTTCCAGGAGGCCATTTTCATCTGTTGAAGAGGGGAAATCATAGGAGTGCCAACATTTCAGAAAGTTGGTATCCTAAAGATTTCTTTTGAGATTATACCATATATTATCAAGAGCATTGCGACGATCCTTAAAGATTCTAGAATTTCTCTCTTTCGTATGCTTCAAACTAGAAATCCATGGGTGAGTTCCCAAAGTCTGTTAAGAAGTGCACTTTGGAATGGGTTTTCTTCCCATATTAGTAGAGTGTTAGAGACATTGTTCTTATCTCTGTTGGTTCTTCTGAAAATATTGGCTATATGATCCCAAAGCTATGAGGATAGCTCGCAAGAGTCCAGCAGGTGATCTATGTTTTCTACAACATTACTGCACATGGAACAAAATGCAGGCCCCTGGAAGCCCTTTTTTTGTCGGTTGTCCCAAGTGACGATGCGCTTATGAGAGAGGAGCCAAAGAAAGGTGGACACTTTTGGCCAGGCGTGCGGATTCCATATTTTTTTCCAGAGGAGAAATTGGATATCTTCATCCTTGGAGACAAGGATATAGTAGGCCTCCTTGATAGTGAAAGAGCCTTTAGGGAAATGCCCCCATTGCAGTATATCGGGACCATGTTTGATTTTGATTTTCCTAGACTTGAGGTTCTCCGAAATTGTTTTAGGATCAAGATGAATGTGCCATCTTCTTGGGTGCTTCCATATACGAAAAGGAAAAGAGCCTTCAGGTCCTCAGAAGTCATGGATAACAGAGAGGCTATCAGCCAACAAGTAGTTATGATTTTCTCCCATGTCATATTGGTTGATATAGCTAGGCATTTGTTACCAAGAGTCTTGCTAGAAATAAGCATGAGATCCCTCTCGGATCTCCCAGAAACTATGTTGCTATATGAGGGATTTTTGATAGTTGGCATCTTTCCAGATGAGGGAACCCGGGGGGTCACTATTGAGCTGGACCAGTTGTGAAGGGACCCCATCTGCTACATATTTTCTATTCCATAATTTCCCCGAGGGCGTATTATTATGAGAGATCCAATTCCACTAGATTTTTGTGGATATTGTTGCATTGTTTATTTCAGGATCTCTCAATCCCATACCTCCATTACTCCAAGGAAGACAGAGAGTGTTCCAATTCACCAGGGCCCACTTGTTATTTCTGGAACCTTTACCCCAAAGGAAGGATCTCTAGAGACTTCTAAGGGATTTCAGGACCCACTTAGGAGCAGTGAGGACTGAGAAGAAGTAGAGAGGCATGGATTGAAGGATAGATTTGAGGAGATTTAGGCGACAGGGAATATTGAGGGAACAAAATGCCTAGGAGGAGATGCGAGATTCAATCTTTTCAAGGAGTTCGTTCCCTGAGGAGTGCTTAATGGTCAAGTCGAAAAGAGGCCCTCCCATGTATTTTTAGGGCAAGGTGGAGACAATGAACCTCAGTATGCGGGAGACATTATGTTTGATGATGGAGTTCGTATTAAAGAAGAAGATCTGAGATTTTTCCAGCTTGAAGGTGGTGCCAAAAGCTTCAGAGAAGGTGTGGAGGATATCTATAAGGGAATGAGCTTCCTAGAGAGAGGGGTGGCCAAAGAGGAGGTTGTCATCTAAAAACTATTGATAAGCAATGGGTTTTCCTCTATGAATGGAGAAACTACGAAGGGAGCCTGAGGCAATGACATTTTGGAGCAGTCTTCCCAATCTTTCAGCCAGGAGGATAAAGAGAAAGGGAGAGAGGGGGTCACCTTGACGAATACCATGAGAGGGAGAGAAGGTATCGAAGGGGGACCCATTGACCATGATAGAAAATAAGGTAGAGTTGATAAGGGAGGATATCCAATGGGTCCACTCATGGATGAACCCAAAGGCAAGGAGCATCTTTTTTATAAAATCCCAGCTAAGCTTGTCAAAGGCTTTTGAAAGATCTAGTTTAAGGAGCATCCCAGGAGAACGATTGGATTTGAGGGAATGCATGACTTCATGAGACAGGATAATTCCATCTACGATTTTCCTTCCCTCGACGTAGCCTGTTTGTTCAGGGAAAATGAGTAAAGGGAGAAGCGGCTTGAGGCGGTTCACGGCCACTTTGGAGATAATTTATAAATGACATTGCAGATGAAAATGGGTCTGAACTTACCAAGATGGAAGGATCCTATTTCTTTGGACATTGGAGTGAGGTGAGTGGAATTGAGAGCGGGAAAAACCCATTGATTTTGACGTGATTCCTCCACCACTTCAAGCACATCATACTTAAGAAGGTTCCAGTAGTAGTGAAATAAGTTGATTGTAAATCCATCTGGTCTAGGCATTATTCCATCGGAAATTTGATTCACCGCTAGTTCTACTTCCTGAAGAGAGATGGGTTGCAGGAGGGAGGCATTATGCTCCGCGGTGATGATGGTGGGAATATGCTGGGTGAATTTCTTGATTGGATTAGCTTTGGAGATAGCTAATTCCATAAGAAGGTACTGAAAATACCTAGTCAACTCTTGTTTCATATTCACTCGATCTTCCATGACTTCACCTGTTTCCGTTTTGAATTTGGTGATGCGATTATTCATTCTTTGTTGGATCGTGGATCTGTTGAAGAAGGTCATATTTTGATCTCCTTCCTTTAACCATTTTCTTTGGATTTATTCTTGACGACAACAATTTTCAAGTTGCATCATGAGATCCTTTTCTTTGTGTTTGTTTTCCTCGGATACTCCATCGCTGATTATGGAGCATTCTAGTTCTTCAAGGTTTTCCTCTATTCTTTTTTATCTTTGAAGATGTCACCAAAGGTGGTGTGATTCTAGTTCCCGAGCCTTGCTCTAAGATATTTGAGTTTTTGCTACATAATGGCCATTTTGGTCTTTCCCACCGGCTGTATCTCGAACCACCAGAGGCTGATGAAGTCCATGAAGTTCATATGAGAGAGACAAAATTTATCAAAACAGAAGGGACAGTGGAGATGATCGCTAATACTATGTCAGTTTAGGTCGATGGGCCAATGATCTGAGCCAGCTTCCGGGAGAACTGAGGAGGTTATAAGCCCTCTAGCATGAAGAATGTCTGCCGAGATCAAGAAGTGATCTAGTCGCTTGGCTATATGATGAATCCCTCCTCTGCGATTGTTCTAGGTGAAAAATCTAGAGGAGGGCTGGAGGTCCACTAGTTTGTAGTCATTGATAGTAGGCTTGAAGAGGTGGTCCTCGATTGAGATGACTTTCAATCCCCCTTTTTTTTCCCCAAGAGAGGTGATCATGTTGAAATCCACTCCTATGATGAGAGGGGATTCCTGATGCTGTAAGGAGAACACATTCATGAAATTCAAAATCTTAAGCTTGAGGTTCAGAGGTTGTGGGCTATAGATGTTGAGAAGGTGACCATGGATGTTGGATCCAAGAATGTGGAAGGAAGCAACGATCGCATGGGAACATGTTGATGAGTTGCTAAGAACAATATTAGTTGGGTTCCAGGAAATAGCGATACCTCTAACTTCTCTAGTGGCATCAATCACTATGGTTTGGAAACCTTTCCAAATTTTTTCCATTATTAGGTGCAGGGTTTCAGAAGAGCACTTCATTTCCTGAATGAAGAGAATGGCAGGATTATCTAGCTGGACTTTTCTTTTCAACATTCTTTTTTTGGTGAGACCGATCAGTCCTCTAACATTCCAGGAGATGATCTTCATTGAGAACCAAGGGATGAGGAGGGGAAAAATTCCATTAACTAGGCGTATTGCCCTGATTCCACCAACCATGTGCCCAACACATTTATCCTTTGCAGAGATAATTTTCGCCCTCTTTTTTTACTTTCCCTAATGACTTTTTGCTTATCCTTTAGTGGAAGATTGAGGACACCGAGTTTGTTTTGATATTTGGCTTTAGCTAAGGCTTCTTTGAGAAGATGGATTTGGCGGGTTGGAATGGAACTGAAATCTTTTTTGGTGTAGGCATCTTCTAACCCAAGGAGGTCAAGGTCACCCAGTTCTATCTACGACATCTCTTCATCCATGGGGATTTCAGAGCTAGGATCCATAGAAGAGGGAGAGGGGTCAACTTCAGGGTGAGAGGAAATTCTAAGCGGATCTACTGATCCTGTTGCACGAGACTGAGAGGGAGGAAAAAAGATACATGGGTCTGCTTGATGAGAACATGGTATAGGGATGGAATGCTTTTATTGAGGCGATATCTGTAAGCTTATGTCCTCAACCAAGTTTTCATGTTGGATGCCCAGGATCTCAAAGCTATTGCTTGCGGTAGGGGTGTCTGCTTTGGGAGTGTCCCCCGTAGGCTTCCGTCCTTGACGTTGCTTTTTCGTAGGTCTTTCGAAACCCTCTGCATATATTTCTTCATCTTTCAATCTCTTGCTGGGTTTGTTTTTGGGACAATCACGAAACCCATGTTCATGGAATTTGTGGCATCTGAAGGGAACATGTTCATAATCTAGTGGTTGGATCCAATCCGAGTGTTCGTGGATGAGATTGATGGCATCCACAAGGGCTTTAGCAATATGCATGTGGACACAGATCCGCACGTAGGAGGTGAATTTGTTTATCTTTGTTTCGTCCATTGAACACACAAAGGTTCCCAGGGCGTTTCCAATGTCCTTTAGTGTATCTACATCCCAGTATTCCTGAGGGAGGGAGTACATCCGTATCCAGACAGGATCCCAAGTGAAGTCTTATTTTTCTAGGTAGAAGCGCTCTATCCAGTTTTTAAGATACATACCCGCAGAATTAAAGAAATAGGGACCGCCTTCTTCCACTTTGGTTTTGTCTTCAAGGTGATGAAAGATGATTGTAAATAAACCCTTGGATCTGAGCTGAAGGTCAAAGTGAGGTTTGGGTTTCCATTTAGCAGCTATCTAGCCTCTCAGAGCTTTCTCGGTGGGCCAGAATCCTATGAACTTACTAGTTATGGCATGATCTCTCAAAAATTGAACCTGAGCATTGGTTTGCTCAGCAGGGAGGGGTAGACTAGGTCTGGCGGTAGTTCGAGCGATACAGGTGCGAGTTTCCATAAGGTTGGTAGTCGAGGCTTCCTGAGGCACGTCAGAAGAAACAAGGGATATTTCAGGAGAGTCTCTGTCGAGGATTGAGATATCCTCTGAGCCTATTTTCAATAGACGTATGATGCAGGGCAGCGCTCGGTGATTATGGGACATGGAGATGGGTACTTTTGGAGGGGACAATAGCCCCTCCCTGGTCAGAAACCATTAGGGCCAATCAAAGCCACGGGGTTAGAAAGAACATAGAAGGTATCGTAGGAGCAATAGGTTGCAGGTTAGATGTCACCTGAAGAAACCCTAACCAGCATCACACAACTATTCCTTATCACATGAAATTATTGTGTTAATATTACAGAATATCACTAAATAACATTATCATTTTACAAAATATCATCACCTCTAAATTTAATTATAATGGAATGTTTTTAATAAATACAAATTTTATATAGTGAACAATTATAAAAAAAATTGCAATGTTTTCTTGGGAACATGAACCATAATTGAAACTTTCTTCTTTCATTTTTGCATATTTGTTAAATTATATGCTTTTTAAATGCTTTATTTGTTGATTTTGATAATTTAGTATATATTTAGTTGTGTGTATATATTTAGTTGTATATATAATATAGTATATATTTGTAACATTTTTAATTGGTCCTATAGTAATTTTAGGGACAAAATTATACAAATTCTTATTACAATTTATGATGAAAATATTTCAATGACAAAATTCTACAAATTGTTATTATAATGTATATTGAAAATGAGATATATTCTATATAATTTGCTTTCCTGATTTTACATTAATAATATTTCTTATGCATTCATTCACATCTATTTTTGTAATTTTTTCTACAGTCTTTATGCAAATTTCTCTATTCCGATAAGAGTTGAGTGTTGTATTTTTTTATCTTTTTTTGTAAGTGATATTGAAACTTCTTTGAATCCCTTCCATATCTTCTAAATCCCTTTCATATTGGTTTATAATGTATATATTAGAGCTACAAATTATGCTAACAACTTGTGTGGTGTGCATGAAATGGCGTTGTTAGGGTTTATTTCAATGGAACTCGTCTCAATACTTTTAGTAGTAAAGGGTTTGGGAGGGAATGACATTCAATCAACAATTTATAATGGTAGCAATGCCATAGAGATAATGTGAAAATTTCACACTATTTCACACAATTCTAAACTCATGCTTAAACCTCTACGTTCTTAATGCTAAAGGTATTTAATGATCTAATGATCATTGTGAGGCATGTAAGAAATTCAATTTACTATTTTCACCTCATTTAAATGTCACCCATAAGATGCATGAGGTTTTATTTTAAGATTATAATGCATTTCAATACCAATCACCTTGAACAACATGGATATGGTTGTAGATGCATTTGCAAGTTCCACATCTCATATCAATCCCATTGGAGAAATTTTTAATTGATAGATTGTCAAGTTGAACTTATTTCCATTACTTTGTTAACTCATAGACTATCAAGAAGGTACATGTGTTTGTTGTTCACATGTTCATCCAAAAATAAACACACTTAGCTTCCAACAGATAAGAATCCATGTCCACTAATTATACCATCGAGTACAAGATCTTCATCGTACATCTCATGATGGATCTCCATATAAACATTCAATGTTGATTCTTTGGTGATCCGACAATCATGGTGAGGTAAGTAATAAATTCAATTTACTATTTTTCACCTCACTTGAATGCTACCTATAAGAAGGATGGGGTTTCATTTTAAAATTCCAATGCATGTTAATACCATTCCTCTTGTACAAAACATGGATACAAATGCATATGCATTTTGTTAAGAACCAGATACTTAAGATAGCATAATATAACAAAGTGCACCCCATGTACATTAGTGGAAATGTCAAACATAAATCATGCATAAATCCAAGACAAATAATGGAGATGAGTTACACAATAACTCCTTAAAGGGTACGATAAGCTCCTCCCATTACCCCAAGACACTCATACATCCAATTCACATGTTCCCTCAATAATGACTATATGACCTCTATATATACATATTCCCCCATTTGCACATATGGACCTTTCATTAGGCCACATCTATCACGTATACATTTACCCCCATATATGCCTCCCTTGGGATAATTTCATATACATTTAACTTCATATATGCCCCACTTGGGTCTTAACACATTTGCAATTTTTGTTTCTTTATATAAGCCCCATTAGATAAAAATTTAATCAATAGACTTTCAAGTTGACCTTATTTATAGTCATTTATTACTTGATAAGTAAGGATCAACCAATCATTGAACTTGTTGAACAATGAAGATATATTTTGTGGTTATCAATGTCTAGAAGATAGGGGGTAGGAATTGCAATGCTTGGTAAAATCATACAACAAAATATTGAGGAAAACCACAAATATGGTGGTGTTCTTCATGTTTAGATAATTGAGGGCTTCCATTCACAAAACACGAGGACGTAAAAGAAAATTTTCTAGCAAGAAGTGAAGAAGCTTGAATCGGTCTCAAACAAAGCATAAATAATATCAAGACTATGCTTCATTGAAGATAGTGTTCCCAAGTCTCACATTATTACCAATGCACATTTAGGGGAA
This sequence comes from Pseudotsuga menziesii, assembly GCA_001517045.1. NCBI lineage: Eukaryota > Viridiplantae > Streptophyta > Pinopsida > Pinales > Pinaceae > Pseudotsuga > Pseudotsuga menziesii. The sequence continues at coordinate 170,610 of LPNX010736581.1, forward strand.
GCACCACGTCAACAAGTTCGAAAGGACAATTTGGATTCTACACAACCCATAAACCACACTCAAGCAACTCTGTTCATCTCGAAGTAATGTGGTCATATTGGTGATCAATGTCCTCTTTTTGTTAGTGTTACCCAAATTTAAAGGCATTTACATGATTTTAGTTAGTTATTGGGAAATAATTAGTATGAAGGGTATATTTTTGGCATAGAAAAGGAAAATTGTGATAGTTCTTTTGTGTAGTGGTGATAAGAATCCTTGCAGTATATAATCTAGTCATAACAAGTTTAAATCACATGAATAGCTTAGGTTAGAATATCTATTATAATTTTTTATTTATATATTTATGGAAAATTTTAACTAGTTCAAAGAGGATACCATGAATTCAATGAACATCTAAATATAGCCACGAGTAAAGTCAGAAGCTCAAGGATGATCATAATTCTCATTTTTTAGACTTGTGGAGTTAAAGGAGGCGTTGCTTCTATAATCTCTTTCATGATTAATTTCGTACCTCCAGAATTGCACACTGACTATATGACATTATTTTTTGACATTAAAATTTACTGAAACCCTTTTGTTGTCAAACAACAAGAATAAACCTAGAAATGAAAAATATATATTTGCATGCATTATAACTACATAAAATTTCAAATCGAAGCAAATAAACTCCACAAACAAGACAACACAAAACAATGTACTTTTAATGACTTATCCTAACCCTGTTACTAGATTATACAATGTACCACCATGGACAATTATAGAGACTTAAGATGTTTCTAAGATATGCAAATATACATCCAATGAATATCCCCATATAATTACCGATCTTTATGCAATTTTTTATCCATTTTTTAGTAACATGTTACCAATCATAATTGTGAAAACGTCATGTAAATAGTTCTTAATTTGAATATGTAATTAAAAAAAACAAGGAAAATAGGTGTGCACCATTAGTTTTAATATTGTATTTCAAAATTCTTCATACAACTTAATAGTCTTTTAATAGTGATTGGGCATAGGAATATCCATGGATATCAACACACTTCCGCCACATGTATATTCCTAAGAATCATGCTTCCATGTCTATTTGTAACATTAATAATAATAAAACAACATTGTCTGTTGCACTTTACTAATAATAGCTTCACACAAGGAAATATGTTATACTTCCAAAATAATTCCACTCGAAAAGACCAAATATTTCATATCCGGTCGAATTTATACATTCCAATAACATAGATATATTATAATAAAAAATAAGATCATAGTTTTAGTTTACATTTCAATACAAATAGATGACAAATTATTTTTAATTATTAAAATAGATTATTAATCTTGTGCCAAACCATAGGATCTTTCATTGTTCATAAATTCTTTATAGTTTTCTCTTCGTCAAATTGAATTTTACTACCCAAATTGTTATTTAAATTGTAATCTTGGATTTTTTTTAATAACCACCAAGAAACCGAATTGCAACCATTGAACTCATGTTTTTCTATAACACCTTTGTTTTACACTGCATGACATTATTACCATCAGAAATCATTCTTATGAGTTCTCTCTTCATCAAAATAAATTGTAATAACCAAATCCTTCTCATAACTATATTCTTGGATATTTTATTAACCACCAAGGAACCAAGTTGGAATCATTAGTCTCATATTTTCATATTACACCTTTGCTTTACATTGTATGCCATTACTTCCAACATCACCTGTAGGGTTAGAGATAGACTTAGCATTGAAGTTTTTTCATTTAATGCTATGCATTTTCATTTTTTTTCATTTCTTTTATAAAGTGGGTGTAATATTTATAAAAAAAAACAAAAAAACAAAAAACAATTTAAGTAAAGGGCACGTGGATTCAAAATACTAGAGTAAATACCATAGTACCCTAAATCTAAGCGCCTATAGAAACGTCTAGAGCGAATAAAATAACAACTACAAACCATTTTCCACTTAAAAAACTTTAGGAATAGGAATATGATTAGAAAATCAACTTGTATAAACAATAAAATGTATATTTCTTTTCTTTTTAACATTAGATATTGTAGTTCTTTTTTTCCATTGTATTTGATTAGTGCTATACATGTCAAATGAACTTAACATGCCACTTGCAACTCAAGCGGTAAGAGCACTAACACTTTGTTAGTACAATCATGTATTGAACAATCTCTCATTTGAAATCACAAACGATTGTTATGTCCCTTATTTGAAATCACAAACATCTTTTGGATCAATCATTTTCATATGTGCAATGTTCGAAGGCAACCACATCTATATCACATCAAATTATAAGACCATTAACACTTTGTGCGCAATCACATATTTGAAATCATTAGTAAATGATATGATAGGATATTTAAATCAAATACAAAGAGAATTTGTTGCAATCCAACATTTAACCTAAACTCAACTTCATGTTGAATTGCAGTGAAGCTACTAATCATTTAAGACATTTCCATGTTTTCATGGATTAAATGTCTTTATATTTTCATATGATAAAGTATTCTTGTATATTTAAATATCCCATTGCGATGAAATATATTTTATAACAATCTTATCACCACATTCTTGGATCTAGTTCCTTTGAATAATCAACCCTAGTTGCATATTATTGCATGCACCTTCCAACTCCTACAATGATTGGGATCAATCATGCCATGGTGCAATGCTATTGAGTATAAGTTAATTGCTTTCATGTAGTGTTTGTGCTAGCTATAAAAAACATGCATGTCACACATTACTTTATGTAAGGAACCCTAAAAAGGTTTCAAGTTCATATTGCCCCTTAGTGTGGTTCCTCCTATTAACATAGTAATTTCATGAAGTATGTTTGTTTATTCAACTATCCCCTCTCCTTCCCGGATGCGGGTGTGAATAGGGACATGTAGTCACTAGAGGGAGAGATCGTAGCTAGTGAAGGACACACAAAGGCATCTGGAGCAGAGGCTACAACTGGCATTACTGGATTTTGAGGAAAATTCTAGTGAGGACCAAGATGGAGTGGGAGAGCTTTGGTGACCTAGTCACCCAGGTCCTAAGTAATCTTAAGGAAGATATGCAGAGAAACCTTGAGGACATGGAGGGGGTTCTGGACTTAGCGAAATATCCTTGCAAGGGAGACTCGATGACTGCGACTTCTCCTTCTCTTAACGGAGCAGGCTTCCCCTGTTCGCACAAAAGAGCCTCTAGAGGGAGGAACATCGTCAGTGGCGAGTGCCCGATCAGACTCTAGTTATTTTCGGTCTGGTTCTGGTCTAATTTTTCTAAGCTTGGGTGCTAGGGGTGTGGGGTGTTCTACAATGGTTGTAGTCCTGTTGGCCGTATTTTCTAACTTGGCCAACCTAAGGAGATTAAGCCCACACAAGTTGCTTAAAACAGCTTTCGGTGTGTTTGAAATGGAAAAATCTCACAGGTTTTGGTCCTGCTACCAACTGAATTTATTCTCTTAAGGAGAACTTAAAAATTCAGTAAAAATTATCTTAATTCTTTTATTGCTTAAAATAAACCCTAAAGCCAGTTTCCTAAATCTAAGTTATCCTAAAATGCTTTCTTAAGGAAAGTCTCCAGTTTTAGAGTTTTGTTTTAAATATTTTAACTAAAAAAACTATTTTAAATTTTATCAAACTAATCTAATCCTATTTAACAACTATTGAAATAAACTAAACTAAGAAATTAAAAAAACAACTAGCTATCCTATCTCAGCTGAGAACAACTTGTAAAACTAAACTAATTATCAATTAATGATTCAAATAAACAAAGAGATAGACAATAATAATTCAAATGAAAATATTTAAATCATTATCATAAAATCACTTTGTTGAATATGCACAACAACAGAAAATTAAAATAGATAACTACTTTTAATTTATTCTGTGATGCTCTATTAATTAATAACTAATATTCAATACTGAATATTTGAATAACAAGATGATATTTATTCATGAAAACATTGTAGAAAATACAAATGAAATCAAAAATAAATATGAAAGGTTTATATTACCAAATTCAATTATCAACACAAATATTGATTAACCAAATTCAATAATATCCTCAATCAAACATCAATAATGTGCAAACAGAGTATCATTTTAGATGATAAATACAACCATATCATAGTACAATTGCATAAAATATATGGTGAGAAAATAATATATAGAAATATATATATTAAGTTTTCAAAAAGAGTAACAAGCTGTGATACCAGTTTGAGAACTCTAGTCACAATCCTCCATGAAGGCAAAACTTCAGTAAAGAAATTGAAACTAGACACTGTAATTATATTTCTAATAAGTCTTTTTCCTCAATACTCCATCGACCCCTTTTACACCGAGCTTACTAGCTTATATAATAAGACTAGTAACTCCTTCCAGTTTCTATGTAACAAACATGCTAAAAATATCCCTTCGGTTTCTAACAACCACTACATAATAAAGAATAAATTCTATCCCTGTTCTATTGCATCGAATTTCTTCAAAGAAGGCACCTGGTAGATACGTTTTATCCTATGAAACAATAATGTCAATCATATGACTGGCCTGTATTAACTTCTGCCCAGTTGAATCGACCTATGACGTGGATGTCTTTAATATCCAATTCTTCCAGAAGCACCAGCGAATGCCAACGACGAGCAAAAATAGTCTTCATTCTTTATAGCATGTCAACAATATGTACACCTGTAACAAAAAATAATTTCTCATTAAAATTATGATAACAGAAAATAACATAAAATAATACGAATTATAAAATAAAATAATTAAAACATTTTATTACCTGTCAAAATTGAAATTAAAATAACTAAAAATAGACTAAGTCGTTGCTATCTGTAACTTGATTGCTTTCTTGGCTTCTGACAGCTTGGCCCTAAGTTTCAAGATTTTTTCTTCATGGACTATTTCATCTTTCAGTAATTTCTCATTAGTTGTAGCTAACAATTTCTTTTCTACCTTGTATTTGTCTTTCTTGGCTTTCATTTGTTGCCATCGGTCTACCCACATTAGCAATTCATTTTTTTGTTGTTGTAAATATGCTTTCAACTTGTCACTAGCTTCTTCAATGTCCTTTAACAGATCAGCCTTATGTTGTTTCAAAAACTTAATCGACTGCTTCGCTGCTTTTAAAGTCTCTGCTAGAGAATCTTCATCATTTAATGGTGAATCAAATCGAGCTTCATGTTCAGACTGTGCTGGTAATGGTGATTTGTCTTTCACGAGCCTCTTAGGAGAAACCACCACATCGCTGTGACTATTACTCTGTTCCTGTTCAAAGTCATTGATTGGGGTTTCACGAGGAGGAGATTCATCGTCGTTATCACTATTATCCTCAACAACAATGGGTTCACTACTCTGTTCTATGGTTCTTGGAATCAAAAGACTGATCATACTACTAGTAAGCCTTCGATTATACGTTTCATATTTTCTCATGCTCGGTTCAAGAGTTTTATTGTCACCTTCCAGATTTTTCCCTTTTACCTCATACTTCTTTCTCTCCTCCATTACCTTAGAATATAAATCACTTGTCGATTTAGCAGGGTGCGTTTGAACAACAATTTTACTTCCCTCTCCTACTTCGTTTTCTCTCTTGGATTGTTCAGGAGGGTTCGAAGTATAAAATCTCTCATTTTCAACTATCAGACAAAGCTTATCCATCCCCTCTTGATTAGTTATGTGATCAGACTCTTCTTTTACTTCTCCTTCACAAGGTCTTCTTCGTTTTGCATGAGTCTTAGGTAAGTAGGTAGGCCAAAATTGGGTTAACCCGAACTCATTATCTTTCAAGAATTCATCCCATGTTTTCCCTACTATAACTAACTGATACTGAACTAACATTTTGATCAAACCATGATGGAAAAGACTACGGTCTTGATTACCAATGGTACGCTGAACCATAACAGCCATTTTATGCAAACTATGAAGTAGAAAGTAGGGTAGATTTAATTTCAAACCCTTAAGAGCCATTAAAATTCTCTGATGATATAATTGGACATTTGAATACCGACCATCACAAGAGATGTACCTGGAAATGACTTCAAAAGGAGCACGCCATTGATTCCTCATATATTTTACAGGAAAAACGAACTTAAGGTGTGCATCTTCCTTTGACAATGGAAGAAGGAACTGCTTAAATTTTTTCTTGTCAATTCGTGACCCTTTGAACCAGTGTTCACTAGTCCGAGGTAGCTTTGTAGATTTTGAAATAAATTCTTCATCTATGATTAGCTGTAAATCACCTGTCTCAACAACATTTCCATCAAAGGACAATGCAAACCGTCTGGTAACTTCCTCATTATGTCCACTGAAACCCCAAAAGAAGAGTTTCCAACCAATTTTCTCAAATAGGGAAAGAACTTCAGGGTCGGCTTCTAACATTTCTGCACCAAAAATCTCAAAGCGACTTAAGGGAGCCATCTGTTCAACTATCAACTCTTTCTGTGACAGAGGATTGAAAGGGGTTGTAAATACTGAAGCAATAGGGATACGTGAATACATAGACATGTTATGAACCTTCACGCAATTCTAGAAGAGCTAATGAGTAACCCTACACTAGTTCCTACGCGTGAGAACTTCACCATCAAACTACCGTAAGTATTCATCAAACAAATTGATGTCATCTGAAATCATTACATGATATTCGAAATCAAATAAATTCATGAATATAAAACGACTGTCAGATAGGATAGTATTAATATGAACACATTTGACTAAGGTAATCATCACATATTAAAATCCTTTTGAACAGATGTCATCAAACCAATCAATTTGTATCTTATACGATAAACACGACTGTCAACGTTAATAGGCAAGGATTACACGTGGAAGGCAATCGTGCTATCGAACCAGATGATGTGAAGTTGTCATTACAAGCAATGATATCTTCTAGGGTTTCGTAAATCCAACCAAGTACTAAGATCAACTTTGGATAATAATTTAAATGCACAAAAACCATATTTATGCATGTAATAGATTCAAGGAGAAAATGATATAGTTTTGAATGAACTCATAAAATCCAAATCATCATATGACCTATTGGAAAGTATGATCGGATGGAAAATTTATTAAATACTAAACACTATATCAAAATCAATTACTATGATTATAATACAATGGACATTCGAAATGATATATAAAAATACACTTTAACTATTTTGGGGAACATATATACACTTTCCACAATTTGTAAAATAACATAGTATTAAAAGATAAAGTTTTACGTAAAAATATATTATTAGGGTTAAAATAAAATATTTCAATTAATTCATCAACCCTAATCATATAAATTACAAAAACTAATGATAAATACTTTGTCAAAATAAACCAATAAAACCAAATTGTAGCGAGTTCAAAATGCATTTTCATTTTAATCCAAAGAACTATTTAGCAGACTATAATTTAAATGTCTTGAATCAATATATAATCAGATGTATTGATAATAATAAAAATTGATTTTATATATATATATATATATAT
>LPNX010736581.1:179159-198486 GCA_001517045.1 Pseudotsuga menziesii
ATCAAAGATTCTAAAGGCACTCTTCTATAATTTTTGTGATAAATAATAGAAGAGAACTGATCATTTTTATTCAGCAAAGCAGAAAAAATCGAGAGGGTTGTTGCTTGCCAACAAATGGTGACGACCTAGGCGAACCAGTTATCTCTGCTAATACAATTTTCAAATGATAGTATTAACAAAATCTTAAAATCTATTCAAAACAATAAAAAATTCTCAGTTTAAGTAAAAACCATTATCTCATTTGTATTCGCAAGTATAATTCAGAAATATCCCATCTCCGTAAATAAAAGTTTTGTTAAAGATAAACTTCAAAATATCTTAATCAAAACAAAGTACTTATAGTGAAGATAATCTACACCATCAGTAAAAGATATAGAAATCTACTTCACTGATAAATTTCTAGAATCTGTTCCATGAATATAATAATTTTCCTTTTATTTTTATTTTTAAAGAAGTCGAAACAATTATTTTGACTGAAGACTACTATCTAGGCATGATAACCTGATGTGATAGTATCATTCACGAGAACTGCCTAGAAGAAGCAAGCCGGCTCGTGATGAGACCTCTTGTCTCTTGATATTTTAACCAAGAGCCATCACCCTGATGATCAGAAATGAAGTTATACTAGACAGCACTGATGATCATGATTAGGCCGGCTCGTGATGAGACCTCATATTCTTCAATCAAAGTTATGTTTCACTTTATTGAGTTTGAAATTTTACATTTTATAAAATAAGAGATCATTACCTAGCATGGTAACCAAATGGTAATGTCAGTCACTAATATCACCAGAAAATGAATCAGCTGGCTCGTGATGAGACCCCCTATCTCTTGACCTTATGACCAAGAGCCATTATCAGTTTCCTAATAATGTCATGCCGATGATATTTATGATCTTGATCAGATCGGCTTATTACTAAGACCTTTTGTCTCTCATTTTACATTATAGAATTTTATTGAATGGAACAGACCTAAAAATTTTAAAAGAAATGACTGATGATGGAGATCCATAAAGATTTTTTTTTTCAAAGTACAAGTTTTGAAAAAGACATTAATCAACCATCCTAACGATCAAAAGAAAATAGGAGAATGAGGGATAATCTGAACAATATTTACAAATAATGATAGGTTCTTAATAGACTTAAGAAACTTTGATCATTCTAAACCAATTTTTAAAAGACTTAGTCTAATACCATAATTTTAAACTAATGAACAAACTGAGTTTAAACCACAGGACTTATTTATTTACACTTGTCCTCTCAACAACGTATGTACGTTAGTGACTGATCATCTTGAAACATATATATACAGAGATTCGACAATCCTTGATAAATGATTGATATGTTAATACTTGATTAAGAAAATAAAAAATTAGTTTCAAGAGTATTTACATGGGTCAAATGATATTTGAATGTACATAAGAATCATGAATTTATCATAATTCTATTTGATAAAAGATTGTACAAAATATCGACAATTTTATAAAATTTTATGATAATAATATATACAAGAAGTTCTTAAAATTTTAAATAAAATTATTTACAGACAGAAGAAAACAAGCTCATATACAAAATTATATACAAATTTAGGGTCTGAAAAAGTCAACAAAAATATTTTTTTAAGATCAGTCCATTTACCGAAAATGTTTCGAACTGACCTTCTAGGGTTTGCAAACGAAAAGTACTTGAACCTATCTTCTCAGCAATAACAAATGGGCCTAACCAAAGTTTTTGAAACTTGTTATGATCTCATTTCTCCTCGTGGACTTTGTCCCATTTTAACACCAAGTCCCCCACCTGAAACTCTCGGTTAGAACTTGAGGATTGATCAAACCAGGACTTAACAATTTGTTGATGTTTTGTAAAATGTTGTTTTGACTTGTTTCTTTCTTCCTCAAGTTTTAATAAAGTGTTAATCTTTTTCTCCATTGCTGGACAATCTTCATCCTGAACAGATTGGGCTAACTATAATGAAGGTAAAAATAAATTTGGTGGTAAAATAGCTTCAGTTCCATAAACCAGGAAGAATGGTGAGTTACCTATTGCAGCTTTAGAAGTTACTCTGTCTTCCTAAAGGGCATTAAACAACTCTGTATGCCAATCATGATGGTGAGCTGAAATAGTTCTTTTGAGAATTTTCAACAAATTTTTATTTGTTGATTCAGCTAAACCATTTCCATGAGGATGATAGTTAGTTGAATACCTAACCCTTATACCTTTCTCTAAAGAAAATTGAGTTAACTCAACTGATGAAAAATATGAGGCATTATAAAAAACAAGGGAATCTGGAACACCAAATCTCATTATGATAAAAGATTCTAAAAATAAGATAACCTGATTGGTGTTTACAACCCTTAAAGGTGCAGCCTCTGCCCATCGGGTAAAATAATCAGTTGCAGTTATAATGTATTTGTGTTGCATAGAAGAGGGAGGGTTTATTGGTCCCACTATATCAATACCCCATTGCTGAAAAGACCTTTCTACTGAAACAGGTTGTAAGGGAAAAGAAGGCTTCTTAACTCTACCTGTAGCAAGTTGACATTCTTGACATTTCCTGAAAAAAGCATAGGAATCTTGAAACAAATTAGGCCAATAATAGCCAGCCCTAAGAATCTATGTGCCATAGTTTCTCCACCAAAATGACCACTTGCTGGTCCAAAATGTAAGTCTTTCAAAATCACTTCTGTTTCATCTTTGTCTAGGCATCGAAGTAAAACACCATCTGAATTTCTCCTAAAAAGAATATTATCAATTAGTAAATAAGGAGCAAATTTCAGTTTAAGTGCTCTCCTTTTCCTTGGTTCAAGGTAATTAGGAGCAGTTCCTGTTTCCAGAAGTGTCTTTAAATCTGTGTACCAAGAATCCTATGGTGGAGGATAAAAGTAAATCTCCCTAGTTAGTAAGACTTCATCAATGACAGCTTCAGAATTGTTATTAGGCAAATGAGCTGCTTCAGCAGCAAGTTTACATAATCCTTGACCTTTGACTACCGTTAAAGGTTTAATTTCCAAGTCATACTCTTGAATAGCTGTCATCCATGGTGCTCTTTTTTCACCTAAATCTTTATGTACTAGTAAATTTCTGGCTGAAGGATAAGGAACTATCACTTTCGTTCTAGATTTCAATAAATATGGACGAAAGTGCTTGACAGCTTTGAAAACAACAAAAGCTGGCTTATCAACCTCGTGGTAATTAAGTTCAGCACCTTTAAAATTTGAGCTCATAAAAGAAATTGGCACTTCACTATTTTGTTGATTTAGCTGAGTTAAAACTGTTGCATATGATATGTCAGAAGCGAAGGTATACAATATGAAATCTTTGTTAAAATCTGGGCTCAAAAGACTAGGGGCTTCTAAAATGGCTTCTAAAATTCTCTGAAACGATTCTTTTTTAGTTTGTCCCCAATTAAAAATAGCATCTTTCTTAATCATTTTTTGTAAAGGACGGATGATTTCAGAAAAACCGAGGATAAATCTCCTAACAAAGTTTATTTTACCAAGAAATGATTACATTGCTTTTTTGCTAGAAGGGTAAGTTATTTTCGAGATAGCTTGGGTTCATTCAGGATCAATCATGATCCTGTGTTTTGAAACCACACAACCTAATAAATACCTTCTGAAACACCAAATATTGTTTTCTTTGGATTTAAGGAAACTCCAAACTTCCTACAACGTTCAAATACCTTTTCAAGATGATTAATGTGATCATGTCGACATTTAGAAAATACAGTAACGTCATCTAAATAGGCAACTACTGAATGATTAATTAATCCTCTAAAATAAATATCCATTGCTCTTTGAAAATTTTCCCCAGCATTGATTAACCCGAAGGGCATCTTTCTGTAAGCGTATGTTCCCCATGGAGTTCTAAAAGCTGTTTTCAGTTGATCATCCGGGGACACCAATATTTGGTGTTATCCTGAGAAACCATCAAGAAGTGACACTACCTCAGACCCAGAAACTTTCTGAAGGATCTGTTCCATGGGAGGAACTAGGTAATTATCTTTTTTCAGAAGACTTATTAAGCTTTCTAAAATCAACACATAGTCGAATATCACCGTTTTTCTTCCTAATTGGAACCAAGTTAGCTACCCACTGAGTATGTCAAATAGGAAAAATAATCCTAGCAGCTAACAGTTTATTTAGTTCCTTCTTAATTGTTGGTTCTAGTGATGGATGATATTTCCTAAGTTTCTGTTGGAAAGGTTTTGATTCTTGTTTTATTGGAATAATGTGTTTCATGACTTGTGGATTAAAAGTTTTCAAATCGTCGTATGTCCATGCAAATACATCCTTAAATTCTTTGAACAATTTTATGAATGTTGATTTTTCTGTAAGAGTGCAATCTATTCCTAGATTTACAGTTTGGGGATTCAATTATGTTCCTAAATTAATAGTTTCATATTTTATTTGTGAGCTATTGGTTTTACAATTAGGAACATACCTAAATTTATCTTGAAAATCAAAAAACTTTTCTAATCCCAGAACTGAATTAGGAATCGGTTTTACCTTTTCGAAAGCTTTATCAACTGAACAAAAATCATTTATTACCAAAAAATCTCGCAGATTTTTGTCATGTGTAACTTCATCAATGGCTGAATCTTTGAAAGTATCATCATTTGTTAAGAAATTCAACACCTGCACATCATTATCAAACACACGCCAGTTAAAGATATTATCTGGAATAGAAGGCCTAAAAATCAATTCAACTGAAAAGAAATCAGGTGTGAAATTCTCTAATGGAATCAATTTTGATGCTACATTTGCTAATAAATCTGCCTCTTGGTTCTGGAACCTTGGAACTGACATTATATTAAATGCATCAAAATGTGAAATGAAATTCCATACCTCTCGTTGATAATTCTGCGAATGTTTGAAAATGCAGTGAATAGAATTACGGACCTGCTTGACGATGATTTCAGAATCACCATATGCAATTAACACTTTGATATCCAAATCAATCGCTTTCTTCAAACCCTGAATTAGAGCTTCATATTCCACAATATTGTTTGTACAATTAAATTCAAGCCTACAAGCTATATATGTTTTATTTCCTTTAGGGTCAATTAACAGGCAACCTGCTCCTACTCCTTCTTTAGACTTTGACCCATCGAAATATAAAGTCCAAGTAGAACTATTAACAACTACTTTACTTTCGATAATATTTACAATATTATGACTATCTACATCATTTACAATTTCCTTGAATGAAGAATCATGAGAAATAGTTGTCACATTAAGAATTTTTTATTGCTTTTTATTATCAGAGAAAACTGAATTTTCAGATTTAAAATTACCAAACCCTAGTTCATACATATAATTCCCCATTATAGAATCTGAAAATAAAACTGGTTCACTGGGATCATGTAATTCTGTCATAGTATGTTTCTAATATGTTTCTTTGTTTATCTTAATTTGATTTGATTTTCCATTCTTAGGTTACCATAATGTTGACCAGTCTGTAGCAAAGAATCCACTCAATTGCTGAGACCAATGTCTACTAAAAAACAACCCATATGCATCAGGAATGTCTGCAACCACAATATCTATAATTTGAAAAACTGAAGGGTTACAAGCAATCCTTACCAGAACATCTTTCATCTCTCCTACAACCCTCACATTTGTCCTATCTAATTGAGTAATCTGTGAATTTGATGGAACATACTTTCCATTTAACCTTTTGCACACTGACAAAGGCATTACATTGGAAGATGCTCCAGAATCAACTATGCAATTGTGAACGTTTCTATTAAACATCTCGAAGGTAAGAAGGAATGGAGGAGTTTTTGATTTTGAATTTTTTCCTATTAACGAAGATTTATTAGCTACTGACTTTCCTTTATCAGTTGGTGTTAAATCATTATTAGAATTATTTGCAGCTAGATTTTGCTTAGCATTAGGAATTATGGAACTCATGGCAGGATTTATAATAGGACTATTAGGCATAGGGTAAATTTGAAGAAGATCATACATACTAATATGTGCACGTGGCTTCTTTAAATCTTCAATTATATCATATTGTAAATCCAACTTTGGAACATTTTGAATAGGTTGAGCAATCCTTACAGGTTGAGTTTGTTTGACAGATTGAGTTTGTTTATTTGGTTGTGAATTATTGTTATCATTACTAGGGGTAGAACTTGATGATGCTCCAAGAGTAGTTGCAAATGTTCTACTACGAGTATTATAGGCATGTTGTCCTGAAGGAGGACTTTTACCTTCATAATATTTTCTAGAATGTCCCAGAAATGACCGTTAACTTGTTGAGGTTCTTCCAATTCTTCTTCCTTTTCAACAGTTTCTTGATTTGAGGGAGTTTCAGATAAAGATAAGACTACTCGAATAGTATTAAAAATTTATTCATTTACTACTATATCAGGTGGTGTACTTTCCCTTCAAAAGTTAAAGGGAACAACCGACAAACCACGTCTTCATGTTGAACATTCATGGTTTGAACAACTAACATGAATTTATCTACATGCACCTCTGCAGGCTCTTTGATATCTAGATTAAACTTCGGAAGAAGTTTATCTGAATGTTTGGGCAGAGGATGTTGTATACCAGGCACAACTACAGCATATGTTCTCAACCAAGGAAGTTGTGGATTGGGTGGAGGAATACCTCCTCCTACTACAGGTATGTTTCCAGCCATAGGACTTTCTTCAGAATTTGAAGACCTCTCCAAATTAGATGACCTTGGACTATAAGGTGGTGATTCTGGAGGAGAAGGTGGTTGATCAAAACCACCTACAGAAGTCAATCTTCTAGTAGTATTTGTTCTATTAGTTTCTCTATGATGACTTATAACTTGATAACTTGGAGTGGTATTGGCTTCTACTGAATATTGAGTAACTGTATTCAATTGAGGATTACGTCTTTGTTGTCTAGGGAGACCATAGTCTATTGGAGTTAAACCAAGTTGATGAGCATATGCTCTCGTAAGAATATGACGCGATTCTTCTAAAGTTTGAGTATTATGTTCAGGAGTGAATGGAGATGTAATGTGATCACGCTTAAGGATGCTCCTAACAGTTTCTATGAATGGTGATCTACTAACTTCAAATTGTAATGGCGTTTGTTGATTGGTTGAAGTTTTATCATTAGTTTTACCTGCCATTAATCGTTAACAAGACCTCCTTCTAGCGCCATTTGTTGGCCGAATTTTCTGACTTGGACAACCTAAGGAGATTAAGCCCACATAAGTTGCTTAAAACAACTTCCGGTGTGTTTGAAATGGCGAAATCTCACATGTTTTGGTCCTACTACCAACTGAATTTATTCTCTTAAGGAGAACTTAAAAATTCAGTAAAAATTTATCTTAATTCTTTTATTGCTTAAAATAAACCCTAAAGTTAGTTTCCTAAATCTAAGTTATCCTAAAATGCTTTCTTAAGGAAAGTCTCCAGTTTTAGAGTTTTGTTTTAAATATTTTAACTAAAAAAACTATTTTAAATTTTATCAAACTAATCTAATCCTATTTAACAACTATTGAAATAAACTAAACTAAGAAATAAAAAAACAACTAGGTATCCTATCTCAGCTAAGAGCAACTTGGAAAACTAAACTAATTATCAATTAATGATTCAAATAAAGAAAGAGATAGACAACAATAATTCAAATGAAAATATTTAAATCATTATCATAAAATCACTTTGTTGAATATGCACAACAACAGAAAATTAAAATAGATAACTACTTTTAATTTATTCTGTGATGCTCTATTAATTAATAACTAATATTCAATACTGAATATTTGAATAACAAGATGATATTTATTCATGAAAACATTGTAGAAAATACAAATGAAATAAAAAATAAATATGAAAGGTTTATATTACCAAATTTCAATTATCAACACAAATATTGATTAACCAAATTCAATAATATCCTCAATCAAACATTAATATTGTGCAAACAGAGTATAATTTCAGATGATAAATACAACCACATCACAGTACAATTGCATAAAATATATGGTGAGAAAATAATAGAAATCAAAAATAAATATGAAAGGTTTATATTACCAAATTTCAATTATCAACACAAATATTGATTAACCAAATTCAATAATATCCTCAATCAAACATTAATATTGTGCAAACATAGTATAATTTCAGATGATAAATACAACCATATCACAGTACAATTGCATAAAATATATGGTGAGAAAACAATATATAGAAATATATATATTAAGTTTTCAAAAAGAGTAACAAGCTGTGATACCAATTTGAGAACTCTAGTCACAATCCTCCACGAAGGTAAAACTTCAGTAAAGAAATTAAAACCAGACACTATAATTATATTTCTAATAGGTCTTTTTCCTCAATACTCCATCGACCCCTTTTACACCGAGCTTACTAGCTTATATAATAAGACTAGTAACCCCTTCCAGTTTCTATGTAACAAACATGCTAAAAATATCCCTTCGGTTTCTAACAACCACTACATAATAAATACATAAATTCTATCCCTATTCTGTTGCATTGAATTTCCTCAAAGAAGGCACCTGGAAGATACATTTTATCCTATGAAACAATAATGTCAATCATATGACTGGCCTGTATTAACTTTTGCCCAGTTGAATCAACCTATGACGTGGCTGTCTTTAATATCCAATTCTTCCAGAAGCACCAGCAAATGTTAACGACGAGCAAAAATAGTCCTCATTCTTTACAGCATGTCAACAATATGTACACCTGTAACAAAAATTAATCTCATTAAAATTATGATAACAAAAAATAAAATAAAATAATACAAATTATAAGCATTCCTGCAATATCTACGATTTTGCAGGTATGCTAATTAAAACATTTTATTACCTGTCAAAATTGAAATTAAAATAACTAAAAATAGACTAAGTTGTTGCTATCTGTAACTTGATTGCTTTCCTGGCTTCTAACAACTTGGCCCTAAGTTTCAAGATTTTTTCTTCATGGACTCTTTCATCTTTCAGTAATTTCTCATTAGTTGCAACTAACAATTTCTTTTCTGCCTTGTATTTGTCTTTCTTGGCTTTCATTTGTTGCCATCGGTCTACCCACATTAGCAATTCATTTTTTTGCTATTGTAACTCTGCTTTCAACTTGTCACAAGCTTCTTCAATGTCCTTTAACTGATCAGCCTTATGTTGTTTTGAAAACTTAATCGACTCCTTCGCTACTTTTAAAGTCTCTGCTAGAGAATCTACATCATTTAATGGTGAATCAAATCGAGCTTCATGTTCAGACTGTGCTGGTAATGGTGATTTGTCTTTCACGAGCCTCTTAGGAGAAACCACCACATCGTTGTGACTATTACTATGTTCCTGTTCAAAGTCATTGATTGGGGTTTCACGAGGAGGAGATTCATCGTCGTTATCACTATTATCCTCAACAACAATGGGTTCACTACTCTGTTCTATGGTTCTTGGAACTGAAAGACTGATCATACTCCTAGTAATCCTTCAATTATACGTTTCAGATTTTCTCATGCTCGGTTCAACGGTTTTATTGTCACCTTCTAGATTTTTCCCTTTTCCTACATACTTCTTTCTCTCCTCCATTACCTTAGAATATAAATCAGCTGTCGATTTAGCAGGGTGCGTCTGAACAACAATTTTACTTCCCTCTCCTACTTTGTTTTCTCTCTTGGATTGTTCAGGAGGGTTCAAAGTATAAAATCTCTCATTTTCAACTATCAGAAAAATCTCATCCAACCCCTCATGATGAGTTATGTGATCAGTCTCTTCTTTTACTTCTCCTTCACAAGGTCTTCTTCGTTTTGCACGAGTCTTAGGTAAGTAGGTAGGCCAAAATTGGGTTAACCCGAACTCATTATCTTTCAAGAATTCATCCCATATTTTCCCTATTGTAACTAACTGATACTGAACTAACATTTTGATCAAACCGTGATGGAAAAGACTATGGTCTTGATTACCAATGGTACGTTGAACCATAACAGACATTTTATGCAAACTATGAAGTAGAAAGTAGGGTAGATTTAATTTCAAACCCTTAAGAGCCATTAAAATTCTCAGATGATATAATTGGACATTTGAATACCGACCATCACAAGAGCATGCCATTGAAATGTACCTGGAAATGACTTCAAAAGGAGCATGCCATTGATTCCTCAAATATTTTACAGGAAAACTGAACTTAAGGTGTGCATATTCCTTTGACAATGGAAGAAGGAACTGCTTAAATTTTTTCTTGTCAATTCGCGACCCTTTGAACTAGCGTTCACCAGTCCGAGGTAGCTTCGTAGCTTTCGAAATAAACTTTTCATCTATGATTAGCTGTAAATCACCTATCTCAGCAACATTTCCATCAAAGGACAATGCAAACCGTCTGGTAACTTCCTCATTATGTCCACTGAAACCCCAAAAGAAGAGTTTCCAATCAATTTTCTCAAATAGGGCAAGAACTTAAGGATAGGCTTCTAACATTTCTGGACCAGAAAGCTCAAAGCGACTTAAGGGAGCCATCTGTTCAACTATCAATTCTTTCTGTGAGAGAGGATTGAAAGGGGTTGTAAATACTGAAGGAATAGGGATACGTGAATACACAGACATGTTATGAACCTTCACGCTATTCTGGAAGAGCTAATGAGTAACCCTACACTAGTTCCTACGCGTGAGAACTTCCTCATCAAACTACCGTAAGTATTCATCAAACAAATTGATGTGATTTGAAATCATTATGTGATATTCGAAATAAAATAAATTCAGGAATGTAAAACGACTGTCATATAGGATGGTATTAATATGAACACATCTGACTAAGGTAATCATCACATATTAAAATCCTTTTGAACATATGTCATCAAACCAATCAATTCGTATCTTATACCATAAACACGACTGTCAACATTAATAGGCAAGGATTATACGTGGAAGGCAATCGTGCTATCGAACCAGATGATGTGAAGTTGTCATTACAAGCAATGATATCTTCTAGGGTTTCGTAAATCCAACCAAGTACCAAGATCAACTTTGGATAATAATTTAAATGCCCAAAAACCATATTTATGCATGTAATAGATTCAAGGAGAAAATGATATAGTTTTGAATGAACTCATAAAATCCAAATCATCATATGACTTATTGCAAATTATGATCGGATGGAAAATTTATTAAAGACTAAACACTAGATCAAAATCAATTACTATGATTATAATACAATGGACATTCGAAATGATATATAAAAATACACTTTAACTATTTTGGGAAACATATATACACTTTCCACAATTTGTAAAATAACATAGTATTTAAAGATAAAGTTTTGTATAAAAATATATTATTAGGGTTAAAATAAAATATTTCAATTAATTCATCAACCCTAATCATATAAATTACAAAAAACCAATGATAAATACTTTGTCAAAAGAAACCAATAAAACCAAATTGTAGCAAGTTCAAAATGCATTTTCATTTTAATCCAAAGAACTATTTAGCAGACTATAATTTAAATGTCTTGAATGAATATATGATCAGATGTATTGATAAAAATAAAAATTGATTATATATATATATATATATATATAATTACAAGATTTAACAACTGCTAATTTATTAAATTTATGAAAGTGTTTCCTAAATTTCGAATATAACCCTTAACTCTTCTTAAATTGAGAGTACCTTCAGAATCAAAGATTCTGAAGGCACTCTTCTATAATTTTTGTGATAAATCATAGAAGAGAACTGATCATTTTTATTCAGCAAAGCAGAAAAAATTGAGAGGGTTGTTGCTTTCCAACAAGTCCAAAGTCATATTTTCATTTTGTAATGGTTGTGAGCCTATTTTGGATGGGGTGCTTATGTTTTGGTTGAGGGCCATGTATGGGGACTATTTAGAGGGGAATTCAATGCTGAAATCTATTGTAATCGAGACGAGAATGGGGAAAAGATGGGTAATTAGGCATGAACCTGTGTTACGATGATAGTTAATATTTTGGGAGAGGGATATCATGTCTGCTTGTTGTCTACGAAGACCAGATTTTGTAACAATATGTACAACACTTTTTTTTTGTAATAGAAAGCTCTATCTCTTGCTCAGAAATAAAAAACCCCATCCCTTCTCCTCCTTTATGCTATCCTTTCACATACTTAGCTAAAAACACTCATTACAGTAAGTCACATATGCCTAATAACTATGCATCTTATAATTGTTTCTACAAAATAAATATATCTATCAAATATCCCATCAAACTTACTTTTCCTTTCACCTTAGAATAGTAGTACTCTATGGCATCCTTTCATGTGCTTTCGTAAAACCACTCATTACAATAAGCAAAATATCGATCACATCTATGCATCTTTAAATTGTTTCTACAGTATCTCCCTCTAGAAAATTTCATTAAACTTACTTTTCAAACATCAATATATCCTTTTTTAAGCCATAAATGTATGTCCTATATTATATAACCAACTTTCAACTGACTAAAAAGGGAAGATTACTAAGAGTTATACTTTATTATACAAAGTCAATCATAAATTATAAACAAAGTAGAGATTTTAGAGTTTTTGGCCTAAATAACAAAGTTGAAAACCTTTTTCTAAGTGCTAAAACTTGAAAGGATGTTATGGTTTCTTTTAAGATTTCCATTACAACAACAAAGTTGAAATTCTAGACATGGATTAAGTTAGCTTTCACAATATGCTTGAATGAACACAACTATGAGAGATATGTTACTTACAATCTACACCATATTTTACTACACCAAAATCAAATAAAGATTGGTGAAATAAGGATAGCTCCATCTATGTAGATCAAATGTCCTAATTATTTAGGCTAAACTAATTAATATTGATTGTGCCATGCAACTTATGGTTATGACAAATGATGGTAAATGGAGACTGTATCTCTTTGTCTTTCTAAATTTGGTATCCTCTTATCATGATGTGATAATCATGCACTTTCTAATATGATATTGCTACAAAGTTGATCATGATGTAATTAGCATGCTTTTCTTAATTTAGTATTACAATGAAGATCATCATAATGCTACAAGCCTACCCTTCTTAATTTCAATATTATAATGAAATAAAGAAACAACTCTTCAACTGAGAAGCTAAGAATGAGATTATCTATCCCACTTAAATTATTTGCCTTTGGTGGGAAACATCCCTACCAATTAATCATCAAAACCAAGACCTCTTGAAATATGTTTCAATTATGATTCTCTAACTTGAGACACTTTAAATGAGCTGAAGTATTCTTCAATTGTTGGATAGGGAGTGAAAAATGTTTGTGAGTTAGAGAAGCTAGGCAAATCTACAAGTGATCACCATTGGAGTAGACAAGTGCAAGGAATGAGAAAATGTTGTACATGCCAATGTACTAAAATAATTGAGTCCAGTGCAAATGATGGGAAGGGGATATCTATATCCCAATCATCTACGTTGGGTTGTAGAGGACGCCTTCTAATATCCTCTCTAACATGTCCCCATTTGGCAATAATATCATCCATTTATCTTTTCCATATACTTGGGGTGAGCAAAAAGGAGTGCAAAGGCATGGCTTCGAAGTGTTCAATGCAGATGCTCGCAATCAATGGTGACAGTGGGGATCCCATGACTACACAATGAGTTTGCTCATATATCTTTCCTTTATAGCTAAAAATGTTGACTTGAGGCATATCCTCATCAATTATACAGTCTCAACGTCTATAGTGTTTTGCAATGAGATTTTGGTGTGGAGAGACACAATGTCTTAGCTTACTAGAATTTCATCATCTTTCACCATCTAATCTTTTATCCCTTCGACAAATGAGGACGAGTCTTTTATAAAAGAGTTTCTATTACCAAAGAGGGGGCGGATTTCTTCACAGGGAATTTCACTACAGAGTTAGAGATCATATAATGTTTACAATTGATCTTAAGGGGATGCCCTCTTTTTGGATATTACATGCACCATATATTTGAGGCATTATGGCATTCTTAATCAAGTCATCTAGGGATGAATTCTTGATGGCAGTGGACACTTTGTGCATTATTTTATTTCCAATGCCCTTACCAATAACTCTATGGCTTTCGAAGGAGAGGTGCTCCATCATTTTTGTATGGCTCTCGCAGATAGGTGATGTGTCATTTTGTTATGGTAATCTATTTCATCCATTATGATAGTGGCATTCCCTTTATCAACCTTGAGTATCTTGATGTTTTTATTGTCTTTTAATTCCCATGGAGCCTTTCTTTCTTCTTTGGGCATATTGTATCTTGGTGGTTTAGAGGTTCTTAACACCACACAATATGTTCAAATAAGAAAGAAAATGATTTGTGGGAATTAAAAAACAATAAAAACATCAAGATACACAAGGTTGATAAAGGGAGCGCCAATGGAATATCGATGAAATAAATTACCATAACAAAATGATGGAGCACCTCGCTTGTAGAAGATACAAAGTTACTGATAAGGACCCTTGAAATAATATAATACACATAGTATCCATCACCATCAATAATTCATCCCTAAATGACTCGATCAAGTAGAAAGTCACTTTGAAGAATTTCATAATGCCTCAAATATATGGAGCACCTAAAATCCACAAAGAGGACATCCCCCTAATATCAATCATAAACATGATAAGAACTTCAACTTATTTAACCAAAAATTTTCTTTGTGAAGAAACTCGTCCCCCTCTTTCGCAATATAGACTCTTTTATAAAAGACTCATCAACCTTTGTTGAAGGGAACGAAAATCAAAGAGTGAAAGATGATGAAATTCTAATAAGATTTGACATCATGTCTCTCTACACTAAAGTCAATGACGAAGATGTTGTTGAAATCATAAAAAACATTACAAACATCAAGACTTCAAATTGATGAGGATATGCCTCAAATCAACATATTTCAACTATAAAGGAAAGACCTATAAGAAAAATCATGGTGTAGCGATGGGGTCCCCATTGTCACCAATGCTTGTGAAACATGGAACACTTCAAATATATGGCTTTGGACTCCTTTCCACTCACCCCACGCATATGGAAAAGATAAGTGGATGATATTCTTGCCAAATGGGAACATGATAGAGAGGATCTAGAAGGCTTCGAAGAACATGTTATCAACCTCTCATTGCACATCAAGTTCACCATTGAAATAGAAAATGGTGGCTTCAAATACTTTCAGACACAATATTGCTTGTTTAAAAGAACTTAATCATGAATACTCCCATCAAAAAATTCAAAAGAAAATAAATTCGGCTTTAAAGTGTAACCTAAAGCTTTCACTTATAAATAAAGTACATTGATTTTCCTAAAATGTGCAAAATAAACAATTTTTTACCCATATTCTTTATTTTATTGAGCACATGATGGCCTTGAATCTATATGAAATTAAGAATCTTGGTATAAAGGGACCACATAAATAAGGATTTTGTGTTTGAAAAAAAAGTCTAAGTTTCATGAATCATTACATTTAATGAAAGATATGGCATTACCTCCTAGTTTCCTCATCCCAAGTTAAAGCATTATGAACATCAAAAGAAAATTTTAAGAATGTCATCAAGCCATATGAACAAAAAAAACACGAATTCTTCAACCACATGAAAAGAATTAAATTTACCGCTTTTAAAGAAATTTCCACCAAACATGGATAGACATGTCTTCCTTACTAAAGAAACCACTATATAACCGTTAGATATGGAATTCAAGTCAAGACAATAGAGGTGGAAATTACAGAGGCTTTTCTATTGCTAAGGACCTTGATAAGTATATTGAGTGATTGTACTAATATTGCTAATAAGTTTTGAAAGCTATGATAATTTGATGCAGTGAATACAAAAGATCAGACAAACAACCTAAAAGACAAGCCAAACCCAAACCCAAACACAGAGGAAAGAGTTCATGGAAAAGCAAATAGTTCTCTTATCATTTAGGACATATATTTCTAGTCACATGATATTTTATGGCTCACATTCTAAACTTGTCTTCTTTAGGTCAATGATTATTCTTGTACCATACTTATTTTATTCAAATTCAACATTTGCAATCCAACTGCGATCCAACTGAGATAATTGCAAAGGCCATTAAACTTTATGACAAAATCATTCAACCTTCAACTCAAATATTGTTCTTAATGTCCATTATTAAAGAAAGCATAATTGCTTACAAGCTACCAATCCAACAACTCCAAAAGGAGTCACTAAGAGCATGTAACTGCATTTTAAATCCAAAAACTGAAACTCGTCATGATTTTGGCTTTCCTTGCTGCTTATGTTCCTTGTCTTTGAAAGGATACTGCACGACAGATGGAAATGATTTAGGGCCCAACTGTCAACAATTTCAACTACAATAGTAGGAAAAATATATACCCATTCATTAAAATTCAATTTTGTCATTTAAAAGTTTTTGGAACCAAGTTGGAAGCATTAGCCCCATATTTTCATATAACACCTTTGCTTTACATTGCACGACATTACTGCCAACATCATCTTTAAAGTTAGCATTAGACTTAGCATTGAAGGTTTTTCAATTAATGCTATGCATTTTTCATTTTTTTTTAGAAAGTGGGTGTAATATTCCAAATTTTCAAAAAAAAAGCAAAAAACAAAAAAAAATTAAGTAAAGGGCATGTGCATTCAAAACACTAGAGTAAATACCATTGTACCCTAAATCTAAGCGCCTATAGGGAGGTCTAGAGGGAATAAATAAACAACTACAAACCATTTGCCACTTAAAAAACTTTAGGAATAGGAACATGATTAGAAAATCAAGTTGTATAAAAAATAAATGGTGGATTTCTTTTCTTTTTAACATTAGATATTGTAGTTCATTTTTTTCCATCGTATTTGATTAGTGTTATACATGTCAAATGAACTTAACGTGCCACTTGCAACTCAAACGGGTAAGAGCACTAACACTTTGTTAGTACAATCATGTATTGAACAATCTCTCATTTGAAATCGCAAACGATTGTTATGTCTCTTATTTGAAAATCACAAACATCTTTTGGATCAATTATTTTCATATGTGCAGTGTTCGAAGGCAACCACATCTATATCACATAAAATTATAAGAGCATTAATACTTTGTGTGCAATCACATATTGGACATAATTCTAGTTGAAATCACTAGTAAATGATATGATAGGTTGTTTAAATCAAATACAAAGAGAATTTATTGCAATCCAACATTTAACCTAAACTCAACTTCATGTTGAATTGAAGTCAAGCTACTAATCATTTAAGGCATTTCCATGTTTTCATGGCTTAATTTTCTTTATATTTTCATATGATACAAAATTCTTGTGTATTTGAATATCCCATTGCAACGAAATATATTTTATAACAATCTTAACACCACATTCTTGGATCTAGTTCCTTTGAATAATCAACCCTGTTTACTTGTTATTGCATGCACCTTCCAACTCTTACAATGATTGGGATCCATCATGCTATGGTGCAATGTTATTGAGTATAAGTTAAGTGCTTTCATGCAGTGCTTGTGCTAGCCATAAACAACATTCATATTATACATTACCTTATGTAAGGAACCCCTAAAAAGGTTTCAAGTTCATTTTGCCCCTTAGTGTGGTACCTCCTATTAACATGATGGTTTTATGAAGTATGCTTGTTTATTCAACTATCCCCTCTCCTTCCTGGATGCGGGTGTGAACATGGACATGCAGTCACTAGAGGGTGAGATCGTAGCTAGTGAAGGACACACAAAGGTGTCTGGAGCAAAGGCTACAACTGGCATTGGGTTAGTTGAGTAAGTTCTTAAGCATGCATGGTAGGTGGCATAATGAGATGTTAGGTGGAAGAGGTGTGCATGTATTAAATAGAGGTGACGATGAGGTGAGGTGCAACCAAGACGTGACTGCTTGGGTGCGGCAAATGACCAATGTGACAGAGGCGAGGTATAGAGTAAGACTAGAAACCATCATGAAGGATCTAAACCACTTCAATGTTATGGATTGGACTAGCTTGTTTATAATCAGTGTGGTTATGTGCTGAATTGACAGGATACATGCGGAGTTTTTGTGGGCTAAGAGAAAACTTGACGCTCTGTTGAGCCGCAAGTTGGAGATGGCTCCCCACCAGTGCATGCACAATCCTTGGGGAGGGAGCCGTCACATCGAGCGAAAAGATGAGGAGTTTGACATGGGGGTGGAATTCATAGAAATGTCTCCTCACATTGACGAGGCCATTTCGACAATGGAAGAGGACAAGTAGCAGAGGAAAGTGGAAGAACGGGGCATGGAAGCCCAGTTGAGCCCGTACTGGATTTTGAGGAAAATTCTAGTAAGGACCATGATGGAGCAGGAGAGCTTTGGTGACCTAGTCACCCAGGTCCTAAGCAATCTTAAGGAAGATATGCAGAGAAACCTTGAGGACATGGAGGGAGCTCTAGACTTAGAGAAATCTCCTTGCAAGGGAGAATCAATGAATGCGACTTCTCCTTCTGTTAACAGAGCAGGCTTCCCCGGCTCGCACAAAAGAGCCTCTAGAGGAAGGAACGTCATCGGTGGCGGGTGTCCGATAAGACTCTAGTTGTTTTTTATCTGGTTCTGGTCTGATTTTGCTAAGCTTGGCTGATAGGGGTGTGGGGTGTTCTACGATGGTTGTAGGCTAAAGTCATTTTTTCATTTTGTAATGGTTGTGAGCCTATTTTGGATGGGGTACTTATGTTTTGGTTGAGGGCCATGTATGGGGATTGTTTTGAGGGGAATTCAATGCTGAAATCTACTGTAATCAAGATGAGAGTGGGGAAATGTGGGGTAATTAGGCCTGAACTTGTGTTACGATGATAGTTAATATTTCGGGAGAGGGATATCATGTCTGCTTTTTGTCTACGAAGACCAGCTTTTGTAACAACATGTACAACAATTTATTTATTTTTAATAGAAAGTTCTATCTCTTGCTCACAAATAAAAAAACCCATCCCCTCTCCTCCTTTATGCTATCCTTGTTAAATTTTCATATGTTAAGCTAGATCATTAGTATTTCATTTCGATTTCATAACAAAAGCATATAAACAAGATCACTGAAAGATAGACAAGCACAACCATACAAAAAGAGAACACAAAGATTTATCCTGGGAAAACCCTAAAGGGAAAAACCCAACAAAAGATTCCTCAATATAGATGCCCCAAAAGATAAAAGATAAAACCAACAAGGAGATCAAATCCTGATCCTCCTCATTCTCCAAATACTTCTCTCTCCTCTCCACTAATGCGCTATACAAGTGAGAGTGTGTGTTCAAATGAGGAGAGCTACACCTCTATTTATATTCATTCATTCACTTCAATTAACTCATTCAACATGTAGGCTCGAGTTAATCATGTAGGCTTGAGTTACACATGTAGGCTCAAGTAACCACACTGGGGTGCTAATGACCCACCT
>LPNX010736581.1:205622-227998 GCA_001517045.1 Pseudotsuga menziesii
AGTTATTCCGATTAGAAACATCGGGGTACAAGATAATACAAGTGGTTCTCCCGATAGGACCATCGGGGACCACAAAAGATACATATAGAATATTCTTCGAAGTTACAATATTTCAACAATCCTTTCACATACTTAGCTAAAAACACTCATTACAGTAAGTTAGATATGCCTAATATCTATGCATCGTAGAATTGTTTCTACAAAATAAATATATCTATCAAATATCCCATCAAAATTACTTTTCCTTTCACCTTAGAATAGTAGTACTGTATGGCATCCTTTCGTGTGCTTTCATAAAACCACTCATTACAATAAGCAAAATATCGCTCACATCTATGCATCTTTAAATTGTTTCTATAGTATCTCCCTCTATAAAATTTCATTAAACTTACTTTTCAAACATCAATATATCCTTATTTAAGTCAGAAATGTATGTCCTATATTATATAACCAACATTCAACTCACTAAAAAGGGAAGATTAGTGAGAGTTATACTTTATTATACAAAGTCAATCATAAATTTTAAACAAAGTAGATATTTTAGAGTTTTTGGTGTAAATAACAAAGTTCAAAACCTTTTTCTAAGTGCTAAAACATGAAAGGATGTTATGGTTTCTCTTAAGATTTCCATTACAACAACAAAGTTAAAATCCTAGACATGGATTGAGTTAGCTTTCACAATATGCTTGAATGAACACAACTATGAGAGATATGTTACTTACAACCTACACCATATTTTAAGGATAGCTCCATCTACACCAAAATCAAATAAAGATTGGTAAAATAAGGATAGCTCCATCTATGCAGATCAAATGTCCTAATTATTTAGGCTAAACTAATTAATATTGATTGTGCCATGTAACTAATGGTTATAAGAAATGATGATAAATGGAGATCTGATCTCTTTGTCTTTCTAAATTTGGTATCCTCTTATCATGACGTGATAATCATGCACTTTCTAATATGATATTGCCACAAAGTTTACCATGATGTAATTAGCATGCTTTTCTTAATTTAGTATTACAATGAAGCTCATCATAATGCTACAAGCCTATCCTTCTTAATTTCAATATTACAATGAAATAAAGAAACAACTCTTCAAATGAGAAGCTAAGAATGAGATTATATATCCCACTTAAAAAATTTTCCTTTGGTGGGAAACATCCCTACCAATTTAATCATCGAAACCAAGACCTCTTGAAATATGTTTCAATTATGATTCTAACTTGAGACACTTTAAATGAGCTGAAGTATTCTTCAATTGTTGGATAGGGAGTGAAAATTGTTTGGGAGTTAGAGAAGCTAGGCAAATCTACAAGTGATCATCATTGGAGTAGACGAGTGCAAGGAATGAGAAAATGTTGTACATGCCAATGTACTAAAATAATTGAGTCTAGTGCAAATGATGGGAAGAGAATATCTATATCCCAAGAATCTACGTTGGGTTGTAGAGGATGCCTTCTAATATCCTCTCTAACATGTCCCCATTTGGAAATAAGATCATCCATTTATCTTTTCCATATACTTGGGGTGAGCAAAAAGGAGTGCAAAGGCCCGGCTTCGAAGTGTTCCATGTAGATGCTCGCAATCAATAGTGACAGTGGGGAGCTCATGACTACACCATGAGTTTGCTCATATATCTTTCCTTTATAGCTAAAAATGTTGACTTGAGGCATATCCTCATCAATTCTACAATCTCAAAGTCTATAGTGTTTCGCACAAAGATTGGTGTAGAGAGACACGGTGTCAAAGCTTACTAGAATTTCGTCATCTTTCACCATCTAATTTTTTATCCCTTTGACAAATGAGGACGAGTCTTTTATAAAAAAGTTTGTATTACCAAACAGGGGGACGAGTTTCTTCACAAGGAATTTCACTAGAGAATAAGTTAGAGATCATATAATGTTTACAATTTGTCTTAAGGGGATTCCCTCTTTGTGGATATTACATGCACCATATATTTGAGGCATTATGGCATTCTTAATCAAGTCATCTACGGATGAATTCTTGATGGCGATGGACACACTGTGTATTTCCAAGGCCCTTACCAATAACTCTATGGTTTTCGAAAGCAAGGTGCTCCATCATTTTTGTATGGCTCTCGCAAGCGAGGTGCTCTGTCATTTTTTACGGTAATCTATTTCATCCATAATGATAGTGGTGTTCCCTTTATCATCCTTGAGTATCTTGATGTTTTTATTGTCTTTTAATTCCCATGAAGCCTTTCTTTCTTCTTTGGGCATATTGTATCTTGGTGGTTTAGAGGTTCTTAGCACCACACAACATGTTCAAATAAGAAAGAAAAGGATTTGTGGGAATTAAAAAACAATAAAAACATCAAGATACTCAAGGTTGATAAAGGGAGCGCCATTGACATATGAATGAAATAAATTACCATAACAAAATGATGGAGCACCTCACCTGTAGAAGCTACAGAGTTACTGATAGGGACCCTTAAAATAATATAATACACATAGTATCCATCACCATCAAGAATTCATCCCAAGGTGACTCAATCAAGTAGAAAGTCACTTTGAAGAATTCCATAATGCCTCAAATATATGGAGCACCTTAAATCCACAAAGAGGGCATCCCCCTAAGATCAATCGTAAACATGATAAGAACTTCAACTTATTATCCGAAAATTTTCTTTGTGAAGAAACTCATCCCCCTCTTTCGCAATATAGACTCTTTTATAAAAGACTCATCAGCATTTGTTGATGGAACAAAAATCAAAGAGTGAAAGATGATGAAATTCTAATAAGATTTGACATCATGTCTCTCTACACCAAAGTCAATGAGGACGATGTTGTTGAAATCATAAAAAACATTACAAACATCAAGACTTCATATTGATGAGGATATGCCTCAAATCAACATATTTCTACTATAAAGGAAAGATCTATAAGAAAAATCATGGTGTAGCGATGGGGTCCCCATTGTCACCAATGGTTGTGAAACATGGAACACTTTGAATATATGGCTTTGGACTCCTTTCCACTCACCCCCGTGTATGGAAAAGATACGTGGATAATATTCTTTCCAAATGGGAACATACTAGAGAGGATCTAGAAGGCTTCCAAGAACATGTTATCAACCTCTCGGTGCACATCAAGTTCACCATTTAAATAGAAAATGGTGGCTTAAAATACTTGAAAGTGGGACAAAATATTGCTTGTTTAAAAGAACTTAATCATGAATACTCCCATCAAAAAATTGAAAAGAAAATAATCTCGGCTTTAAAGTGTAACCTAAAGCTATCACTTATAAATAAAGTACATTAGTTTTCCTAAAATGTGCAAAATAAACACATTTTTACCCATATTCTTTATTTTATCGAGCACATGATGACCTTGAATCTATATGAAATTAAGAATCTTGGTATAAAGGGACCACATAAATAAGGATTTTGTGTTTGAGAAAAAAAGCCAAAGTTTCATGAATCATTACATTTAATGAAAGATATGGCATTACCTCCTAGTTTCTTCATCCCAAGTTAAAGCATTGCGCGCATTAAAAGAAAAATTTAAGAATGTCATCAAGCCATATGAACAAAAAAAAATGATTTCTTCAACCACATGAAAAGAATTAAATTTACCACTTTTAAAGAAATTTCCACCAAACACGGATAGAAATGTCTACCTTACTAAAGAAACCACCATATAACCGTCAGATATGGAATTCATGTCAAGACAATAAAGGTGGGAATTACAGAGGCTTTTCCACTGCTAAGGACCTTGATAAATATATTGAGTGATTGTACTAATATTGCTAATAAGTTTTGAATGCAATGATAATTTGATGCAGTAAATACAAAAGATCAGACAAACAACCTAAAAGACAAGCCAAACCCAAACCCAAACCCAAAGACGGAGGAGGAGTTCATGGCAAAGCTAATAGTTCTCTTATCATTTAGGACATATATATCTAGTCACATGATATTTTATGGCTCGCATTCTAAACTTGTCTTCTTTAGGTCAATGATTATTCCTGTACCATACTTATGTTATTGAAATTCAACATTTGCAATCCAACTGTTGCAAAGGCCATTAAACTTTATGACAAAATCATTCAACCCTTAATTCAAATATTGTTCTTAATGTCCATTATTAAAGAAACCATCATTGCTTACAAGCTACCAATCGAACAACTCCAAAAGGAGTCACTAAGAGCATGTAACTGCATTTTAAATCCAGAAACTGAAACTCGTCATGATTTTGGCTTTCCTTGCTGCTTCTGTTCCTTGTCTTTGAAAGTATACTGTACGACAGATAGAATTGAATTAGGGCCCAACTGTCAACAATTTCAATTACAAAAGTAGGAAAACTATATATACCCATAAAAATTGAATTTTGTCAATTACAAGTTTTTGGCGGCTCTCTTAGTGGTGAAATGGATGAACAAGCAACAAAACATACAGGATATGAATCTACAGGCCTTGGCAAATCAGCTCATGGAAATCTCACAAGATTTCACTGTCATCACATTCACAAATCTATTGTGACTTAAATGTCCTAGATGATTCTTTATCAAAGGAAAAACTACTTACAACTGCAGGAATCCTCTTGAATCTGTATTTGCATTTTGAAGATTGTAATATGTCATATTTTTTGATTTCTGTAGTAGTATAGAGAACCTGAATTATACTGGATTAGATATTAGGATAGAACTGGTATGTGACCTTTTCAAGGAGAAAAACTGAAATTCTATGAAGTATGGATAGATTTTGTGGGGGGTCTTTTTGAGTATACGATAGTAAGTTCGAATGAGACATTGAATTTTACACTGAATATTTTATAAAATTCTAAAACCCGATTAATTAACTTGACAATTGTGACAAGCTGGAATTTCTATTTAATTAGAAAGTAGTATTTACCTTTGTGGCAGGGTGTCTTCACATGCATGTGCATCAAAGACCCAAGTGCTAACGACAAATTCAACAAAACCACAATGTTCAGGGAGCTTATTGTCAAGGAAGCTTAGATACAGCAACTCCTTCCTTTAGCCACATGGCCATTACTAGACTCATTCACTTAAGCAACTTCTCAACTGATTCAAAGCAAAGAAGCGTTTCAGCTCCTGTTGAGCAGAGACTGATCAAACAGTCCGAACAGTCCCTCGGCACTGTAAAATATCCTTGGACAGTTCTATGGTACATTTATATGTCATTTATGGGTACATCCACTCATTGTTTAGAAAAGACTATACATTTATTTTCACACAGTCCCTATTGACAACAAATCTGGAAAGATGTCAGCAGCTGGCCTGGTACTAGGAACATTCGACAGGGAACTAACAATGAGGAATGCCTAAAGATCTGGTTTCGGGAATCTGAATTGAAAGGATTCCGAGCTGTGGCCTACTTGGTTTTTTGGGGTGTATGTTTGGCACAGAACTCACTTCTCTTTGCAGATCGAAAGGTGCCTACTTTTCAAGTTTTTGCACAGGGAATTTCTGTAGAACAGAAATTCCCTGCTACTTGCCTCATTGGAGAGTTACTCAATGACAAAACACATCCATAGGGATTTTTTATGGGTCCTGCCAGGGCACAGAGCTCACAAGCAGTGCAGGTGGAATAATTTATCTCTCAGACTCGCACTTCACGAAATTTCATGTTTTCCTTGGAAGGGGCACAAACAACTATGGTGAATTTATGGCTTTGAGAGCACTTTTACAAGTGGCTATCGAAAAAGAGATTCGTCATTTACAAGTTTTTGGCGACTCTCTTAGTGGTGAGATGGATGAACAAGCAACAAAACATATAGGCCATGAATCTACATGCTTTGGCAAATCAGCTCATGGAAATCTCACAACATTTCACTGTCATCACATTCACACATCTATTGTGACTTAAATGTCCTAGCTGATTCTTTACCAAAGGAAAGGCTACTTACAACTGCAGGAATCCTCTTTCTGGAAGAGACTCTTGATGAGGTGCAAACAACTTTCACACAAAACATGAATACATGATTTGTTTTTATGGTTCAAGTTTTAATATGCTGCCACTGGTAGTCACTGAATCTGTATTTTCTTTTACCCAGGTGAAGATTGTAATATGTCGTATTTTTGGATTTCTGTGGTAGTATAGAGAAGCTGAATTATACAGGATTCGATGTCAAGATAGAACTGGTATGTGACCTTTTGAAGGAGAAAAACTGAAATTCTGTGAATTATGGGTAGATTTTGCGGGGGATCTTTTTGAGTATACTCATATGTACACCGCAACATACAAAGCCTATGCAGAATTTGAGAAATAATTTCTTTGAATATCCTTATATGTATAATGCCTCTGTGCACATAACAAAAAAGCATTTTTTTCCTTGAAAAAAAATTATAAATTATAATAGCTACGTATAAAATATAACAGTCCCACCATAAAGTCAGACAAAGCCATGGAAAATCGGCAAATAGAAATTAACTATCGATATAAATTTATAATATAATTCACACCCAGACCAAACATGCATAATGAAATAGCATTTATGAGGCCAAACTGACTCAAAGATATGTCAAAATATCCAAATTCCAGTCTAATCCAAGTCACTGCCCTCTATAGTCAAGTTGTGGCTAGGAGAGATCGATTCCAACCACATGTCTGCTTCCATGGGCAGAATAAAGTGTGGTAGCCATTTGTTTACCACAATGATGCCAGAATTGAAACAATCAACAGCAAAGTACAAATGAGCTTGTGACACCCAAAATCGCCATATAATATGAATGTTTTAAATTGTTAAACACACCAGGTACACAGAGAGGGGGGGTGAATCTGTGTGTGTGCAGTCTTTATTACTTTTTCACTTTTAACAAACAACTAATTCATCAATGCATTATTCTACCATTTGCATAATCCTTTCATAAACATTTTTCACTTCATCATTTATAAATCATAAGCATCTGAATCATGAAGTCATAACAAGAACCATAGCACAAGAGAACACAACACCATATGATTTTGTAATATTTTTGTATTTGTTTTGGAACGGCTACAACCGTGAGGTAAGATTAACACCTACTGATACAAAAAGCACCTACTCTTCATCCAGGACCCTGCCTGGTTTTATTAGACCCTGCTAAGAAGGGTTTGAGGTATCCTAACCTCAAAAACAAGACAAGCTTGCTTTTACAATTAAAGCTCACTGTCACATCATTTCATCAATCACATCACCTATCTCTTCAATCTGTTTTGTTGTTGGTCAATCTTTGCTGCTCATCCTCTTCTCTGGTCATCATTCTTCACTGCTGGTCATCCTCTTCTCATCATCTCTGCTCATCAACGCTTGCTTCTCATCACTACTGTTGGTCATAGGTCTGCTCATCAAGCATGTCATCAATCCTGCTGGTCACTGTCAAGTTATCATACAACTGCTACAAAGATCCGCTCTCATGCATCATCTTGATCAACATCTCATCGTCATCAATAGATAGGCATCAAAACAGTATCATCATCCACATATACATGTGTAGGGTTTATCTAGGTCAGACTTCAACTCTGCAAATTATAGCAGACTGTATAGCATGCACCATCAACATCATTATCAATAGCTCTTATCAATCATAGCGCTGTCAAAACACTATCATCATGCATCTTACTGATCACATCTGAGTCTACTGAACATATCACTGAGCATTCTAAGCATATCACTGACATCTCACACACATATCTGTATACATATATATATCACTGTATATTGTACATACCTTTCACTTCACTGTACTGTATATACACTAAACATTCATCCTTCACTTTAAAACTGCCCATAATATTGTCCTTAAATGATGTTTCATTAAATAATACCTTTTCTAATTCACAGGCCTCACAAGGACTGATATATCACTGAGGGTACTCAAGCCTGATAACCCCATTTTGTCACATTTTCTTTCAAGAAAGCTAGGCTAAATATAATCAATACATACCTCAGCTGGTCCAATTAACAGTCAACAAAAGGCTTGAGTTAGACCATAGAAAAGTCTGATATATAAACCCAGAAATTTCTGATGGTTGTGCTTGTGCTAGATCATATATTGTATGCCTGAAATTAGTGCTAAAATAGAGCACCTTTGAATGCTTGGATATCGTGGAGAAATGCAGGTTGATGTAGAATATCTATGTGTGTATTCTGCTGCCCAAAACAATTCAAACTTCAAACTTATGCTGCTGCCACAGTCATAAAAAATAAACATAAAAAAAACGTTTATTGTTGCTCTTTAACAGTCCGAATTTCCTCAGAGAAATACACACTGTTTGACTTCACCATTTCATGCATGAGCTGCCATCAAAACTCGGGACTGTTCTTATGTGCTTTGTAAGACCCAAACAAGTCCAAAACCGGACTGTTTGTGTGTGCCGAGAAGAAGCCCTAAACCATGTCAATTTTGGGACTGCGTATGTACAATCACCTCATTCCAAGCTCATCTCAGTCCACTGAGTTCACTTTCCTCTTCATCGTTGATGGTTGCTTGTCATGTATTCATATGCATTAGGACAACTCAGCCTTAGATTGTCATCACTTGACAAAGTTCTAGGGCTGTCCTCTTCACCAGGTTAGGGCTCAAACTTCGACTATTCACTCATAAGGACTGTCAAGATCAGCTTTAAGAATGAACTGCTTGTAGAAAACTGAGTTTTACTGCTTGCTGGTTTAAATGAACATTTTGTGTTTTTCACTTCAGCTGGTTTTGCATAGGCTGAAAGCTACTTAAAAAATTTACTGAACAATTTTAAACACACAGTAAAATACTAACAGGCTGAAAACAAATAGACAGTCACACCATAAATTTGACTCAAAGATTTTTGGCCAATAAGCCCTGGAAAAACCCCCACAGGGAAAACCAGTCAAAGAGAGGAGAGAGTTTATATTATTTCCTTCAGCAAAAATCAGACATTAAATTTACAGTCAAAAATTCCAACTTATCTCAACCCAGAATTTTTTTTGACCAGCAGCAGACTTTCTCGATTTCTGTGCATGAACAGCTCCTCGATTTCTGAGCCAACCGTACAACAATAAATGCAGGCCGTACACTCACAAACTGACCTCGATTTCTGTGCAAAAAATCGTACAGCATTTAATGCAGGGCCGTACCCTCGATTTCTGTGATGTCCGTACCCTCGAACTATGTGCAAATTTAATGCTGTCCGTACAGCAATTAATGCAGGCCGTACAGACTCAAAACTCCTCGATTTCTGTGCTGGAAAATTAATGCAAATCGTACAGCATTTAATGGGCCGTACTATTCCTCAATTTCTGTGCAAGCAAAATGCAGTCGTACAGCGTTAAAAGGGCCGTACTATCTTCTCGATTTCTGTGCCTGAGTTAATGCCCTGTACTCCTCGATTTCTGTGCATAAATTTTCCTTGGAAAATGTGCCAAAACCCTAGCTCGAAAATCCTTCTCTCTCAGCTCTTCTTTCTTCACCTGAAAAATGAAAAGTGAATGTCCTTTTGCCTCCCTCAGCCTTTTTGTTTAACCCTAAGTAAGTTTCTAATCCAACGGTGGAAAAGAAATCTAATCCAATGGATGAGAATCAATGAGAGTAAAAATCCCTTTTATTTAATTCACATAAATAAAATTACTCACTCACTTAAATTTATCAAAAAGTGACTTTATAATTATAAAGTCTCATTAAGTGACATTTAATGTGAGGGTCACCTTTTTCCCTCTTTAAGTGACTTAGGCAAAATAAAGTCACCTAGGGAACATCTGCCTAGGTACAAAAACTAACACTGCTTTACACTATCATCCTGTCATGATCCAGCATCTCACGGCTGTCATCTTTATGCATGGACTATATGTCTATACTGTGAAGAGTCTCCAAACAAGTTCGTAATGAACTGCTACTCAAAAAAAATATCAGACTGGTGCTGCTGCTGCCTCATCCGAGCCTCAGTCAACCATCCAAAATTCCTCACTCGAAAATCATAGCTATATCCGAATTTTTCTTACTCAAAATGAAAGCTTTGATAGGGTATTTATACTCGTTTTCCACTGGGCTGACATGTCATAAATTTATTTTTATTTTTATTTTAGGCCGACTTGTAGGGTGACGAAGGTAAGTTTATTTTATGTTATTTTGACTTTGAATTTTAAATTTTAAATTCATATTTGTCATTGGAATATTTAATTTAAATTTAGATTTTTGACTTCAATTTGTCATCCAAACTTTTTACCACCTTAAATGGTCAACCTTTGTGTCATCAGGGCTTGCTTTTATTGTTTTAACCTCCAATGATAATGCAAACCCTATAAGGTCACCACAAGCCTTGTCATCATCATGGGGTTGCATAAGGCCTCCCATGCGATGTGCAAGGTGCCATCATGCGCTTCAACATCAAGCCAATGTGTGTGGGTGCCTTAATCTTCCTTTTTTCTCCAGGGCCGTCCCCAAAGGTTCCAAGACCCCAAATTCCCACATCATCCTCATTTCTTTAAGACAATTAAAACATCTAGTGTGTGGGTCAAAAGGCTTCTTCAAGGCCTTCTTTATCAAGCCAAAGACATGTTCATGGGTTTCGTATCCTGTCAAGGACCATACACGATCACCAACATCATATAAGAGCTCCATGACCCCAAACCACTCAGTGTGGGTCCAAGGACTTCTTTAGGGGTTCTTAGGCTTCTTCAACCACCTCAACCACACTAAGAGACTCTCAAGGGTCAATATCCATCATCGCATCACCTGTGGGGTAGTTGGGTCTTCTTCTGGGGTACTATGACACCATCAGAGCATGAATGACCATAGAATGGGTCATTAATGCTTCTCCAACCCATCTAGGGCTTCTCCAACTTCTGTAAGGTCTTCAGGACCATCTCTAGGGTCTTCAATTCCATCAGCAGGGTTTTCAACATCTTTAGCAAGGTGGTGGCATCAAGATCCAAGCTTGTGGGTACATGG
Organism: Pseudotsuga menziesii; assembly: GCA_001517045.1. Classification (NCBI taxonomy): domain Eukaryota; kingdom Viridiplantae; phylum Streptophyta; class Pinopsida; order Pinales; family Pinaceae; genus Pseudotsuga; species Pseudotsuga menziesii. Next base: position 216,513 of record LPNX010736581.1, read on the forward strand.
ACCTTGTCAACCAGGTACAAGGTGCTTCAAGGAACAAACCCACGTTGTAAAGGATCCAAAGCACTACAAGGTGCAAAACCACTTTGTAAGGGGTCAAGGCACTGCAGGTGGGACTTGGTGGCATCAATGACATCCTGTGGGGCCATTGCAAGTCCATGTTGGCATCAATGACAATTTCATCAACATAAATCTGATTAAAAAACTTATAGGTATTCTAAAGTTAATGCACAATGAACTAGTGTTAATGTGTACATGTGCATGCACCTTGTGTTGATTGAATTGTCATTGATGCCAACATGGGACTTGCAGTGGCCCCACACGTAGTCATTGATACCACCAAGTCTCTCTTGCATGGAACAGGAATGGATGATCCCAATACCCTCACATCCAGTGCCTTGAAGCCCATACAAAGATGGGTTGTGCATTGGACCACCTTGTGGAACTCTGCATCCAGTTGACAAGGTCCTTGTACCCACAAGGTTGGTTCTTGGAGCCACTACCTGGTTGATGATGCTGAAGACCCTGCTGATGATGATGGAAACCTTGGTTATGGTGATGAATCCTTTGTGGACGATGGAGAAGCCCTTGATGGGTTGAAGAAGCATTCATGACCCATTCTGTGGTCATTTATGCTTTGATGGGGTCATAGTACCCTAGGAAAAGGCTTGGCAACCCCACAGGAGGTGGCATGATGGATCTTGACCCCTAGAGGTCCTCTTATGTGGTTGAGGTGGTTGAAGAAGTCCATGAAGCCTCTTGCTTGATCAAGAAGCCCTTTGAAGAAGTCCTTGGACCCACACTTGGTGAATTAGTGGTCCTTATATCCTTGAAGGAGATGATGTGGTCATGGGGTCTTGGAACCCTTGGAGATGGCCCTGGGGCATGAGAAAGGCTTGGAACCCACATATATGGTGGCATGATCGCACTTGGACACTTGGACACACTTGGTTGCTTGATGATGATGGGCTTGAGTTCTTAAAGCTCGTCTTTATGGCACCTTGATGATGGGGTCCTTGGTCCTTGATGAAGCCCTTGAGACTTGATGCAACTCTTGGTGCGTCATCTTTGATAATGATGTGGAGCATATCCTCACACATGGTGACCTTGATGGTTTTTGTGAACAAACCCTAAATGGAAAGGTTGGCTCTTTAAGGAAGTGTACATGACAAAAAACAAAAATAAAATGCAAAATAATAAAAATACTTTTTTGACCTTAAAATCAGCCGACTTCTAGCTCTTTTGTCAACACCAAAGCATATATAAACACAAGCTTGTTCACACTCAAAAAGAACTAACGATTGAGGATTGGTTGAGCTTGGACTGAGGTCGTGTAGAAGAGTGGACTAAGACAGCCACAGATCGAGCTTTCACAGGAGAAAATAAAATATTTTTTTGGTTTCTTTTGCTAAGTGGCAGTCTAGTTTTGGACTTGCTTGGGATGTGACTATTGATCTGCTAGTCACGACTTCTTCCACAGTCAAGCTATTGACTCTTACATAGTTCGAGGTCAACCTTGTTTCTGGGTCTCTTCTAAGCACACAGTCCAAGTTTTAAAGTCTTAAACAGTCCGAGTTTGTGACTCCTCTGAGGTTTTTCGGGTACATAAACAGGTCGAAGGAGAAGTAGACAGTATATGTGAATATATGCCGTGGCATTAAGTAATATATCTATGCTTTTTGTTGTGCGATCTGACGCAGATGTGTAAGAACACGATGTTTGTTTTGCGTTTGATGAGCTCACATTTTGGTGCAGCCCAGTGCAAAAAAGATTAAATGTGATCTGGTAGATGAGAATGCGGGTACAATCTGTGGTTCGAGTAAGTTGATTAACCAAGTATTTGGGTGATCTGGTCTGCGCACTAATCTTGTGTGGTATCTGGTTGGACCGTGAAGAAATTGTTGAACACACCTGCATAGAGAGAAAGCAATCGGGACAGCAAAGATCAGAGGTATGTTGATGGTGAAAGATATTTGTCTGGAAGCGATATTGTTGCTAAGAATACGATTTGCAGAGAAGCACAATGTAATAAATTATGTTATGGTGCTATCCATCTGCATGAAGAGAGTGCGATCTATTGAAGACTGAACCACACGATCTGATCTGGTAATCAGGGTTCGTTGTTGGATAGGAGTCGTCGTCATCAAATGAAGGAGTACCTCATGCCATCGATTGCCAGTACAGGTTATGTAGAGTATTGTTCTATTTGCTTGAAGGTTTGCTTATGGTGAAATGCCTAGAATTAACTCAGAATATTGTTAGCTTTACTGCAAAAGACTATGATATTGTTTACACCCTAGATAACCCGGTTATTCATCTAAAAGTCAATTGAATATTCTGGTTGGTTATGTATGATCGTTATTGCAAATCATTAGTCGATGCATTGAAGCATTCTTCAACATGACTAATTAATTATAGTGTTATTTTAATGCGAAGTCAATACTTATATTCTTAATGTAAAGTTGTTAAAGAATGATCACTATATTGATTAATTGAGTATGCCCTAGGCCAAAACAAGAAGAAAACATATGGATTGGAAGTACAGGAATATTGCTATAGCAGGCAGAACGAAAGAGGGATGAATTATTGGATCAATGAAATTTGAGTACAGGTATAGGCAGAGAAATTAGAAGTGTGGTGATACAGGAATATGGTTATTGCAGAAGCAAGTACGAGTAGTAGAAGTTTTGTGTTATGATTAGCAGATTGGGGAAAGGAACAGTAGAAGAGGTAGCCTCCATGATGTGACTTGACTCCCAGGAGTTAAGTAGAATATAGAGTGTACCTTGACGACATATGCAGACCTTGAAGACATGTGCAGACCTTGAAGACAATGTTGGTGACAGTAGTTGCCATTAATACCTTCAGCAGAAGACATGATGATGATGTGACAAGTGAAGAAGAAGACTTGACATGTTGAATGATGTGGCTTCTTGAGTAGATGGATGATCAGAGGTGGATGAGCAGAAGTGATCGTGCAACAAATTGATGGCAATCAGAGATTGACATCAAGCTTGCAAGCTGATTCTTGCACTTTAAGATTGGATTCCTCAACCCTTTCTTAGTTGGAGTTAAGAAAACCAAGCTGGGTCTTGTCATAAGAGTTGTTGGTCTTCTTATTAGTTGGTGTTGATTGTAATCACGAAGATTGAAGTCTTATCTTACATATGATATTGTGTCTCTTTATGATGTGACTATTGTGCTTATGGCTCATAATTGATTTAGTTGATGATGTAATTGATAACATAGTACTTGATAAACTCTAATTGATTACTAGAAGGAGAAAAAAGTTTAAATTGCTCACACATTGATTCCCCCCCCCCCCCCCTCTCTTAGTGTGACCATTGTGTCCAACAATTGGTATCAGAGCAAGCCCTCATCACAAGCCTTGCAAGTTTGAAGGACATCCATGGACACACAATGGAAGCAAAAGAAGAGTCGTAAGGAAATAATGTGACAGATTATTGTTAATTTATTGTAACTTCGGAAGATATTCCAAGTAGTATTGTATTCCTCCTTCGGGAGATGAGTTTAGTCTTGTCAGTGTCATTGAAAGAAGCAATGTATATCTCTGAATGTAAGTTGGGTCATTAGTACCCAAGTGTCATTATAATAAATGCTATTTGTAATGTCCAGTTGGACAAGTCGACCCTGACAGCTAGTGAAGTCGGTCCCACCAAGTTAGAGGTCAAGTCAACAGAAGAATATAAATAGGAGGCTCCCCCTTTCATTTGTACTCACTCACTCAAGCTGTTCTTAGCGAGAGAGAGAAGTAGTAGTGCGCCAGAAAGAAGGGAGCAGCTGTTGTCTGAGTTTTACACTGCACTGGTTGAGTTCTATACTGAGGAATTTTTGTGGGGTTTTCTCCCTTGTGGTTTCCCCAAGGAAAATTGCTGTGTTCTTGTGTTTTTATGTTTTTGTGCATGTTGTTCTTTCAATGGTATTCTAGTGGCTAATTGTTTTAAGATATCATCTAAGCAATTTTAAAGAAAAATCAATAAGGTATCAGAGCCACCGTGAAAGGAGACACTGCACAACTAGGGTTTGTTGTTCTTAACAAATCCCTCAACAGATCAACCAGAAAAGAGGGCTCCTCCAACTCACCTCTGAAGGGCGCATCTTTCTGTGGTGACAGAACTGAATTCCAAGAATTTCCAATAGGGTTTCAGTTTTCCCAGGATTTCATCATCAATCTCAGAAAAAAGAAGATACAGTCTACCTTGCCTCAGGAGGGCGCATCTTTTCCACCACTGAGCTCTACCTGTGATCCCAGCTGCAAAATTAGGGTTTCTACTCCAAACCCTAGGACCTCAGGAAGAAGGTGAGTCAGGAGTAGCTTTCTGCAAGTAAGTATCCTTATATCTATTTCCATTTGAGGTTCTCAATTTTCTAAAGATGACAAAGAATACCAAGCTAGATGAAAGGCCTGAAGGGGATGAAAACTTCATAGCATAGAAGTACAGAATCATGCTCATCCTCCAAGAGAATGATCTAGACAAATTTGTGAAAGAACCAGAAGACGTTGAAGCTAAAACCAAACATAAGAAGGATATGATCATAGCTAAAAGAATCATAGTTGATTCAATCAAATACAATCTGATTCCTCAAGTATCTTCCATGGAGACTCCAAAAGAAATGTTTGATGCCCTATCAGGGCTATTTGAAGGAAGAAACATTAATAGGAAGATGACCCAGAGAAATCAACTCAAAAGTGTAAGAGCTCAGAAGTCAGAGGCTATAAAATCTTACTTTACAAGAGTAGCTCAAATCAAGGATCAATTAGAAGCCATTGGTGACATGGTTGAAGAAGCAGAAGTTGTAATGACAACGTTGAATGGCCTTCCAAGAGATTGGGAAGCTTTCATCCGAGGAATTTGTTCAAGGAGGAAACTAACCAAATTTCGGAAGTTATGGGAAGAATGTGTCCAAGAAGAAGAGAGGATAGCAGCCAGATAAGAAAAACTAAATGACAATGAGGATCAAGCTTTAACTACCCATACCAAAGGCAAAAGAAAGAGTCATGATCATCCTCCTAAGACTCGAGGGTTTAAAAGACCCAAGGGAGATTTCTCAAGCTTTGAATGCTTCAACTGTCCCATGAAAGCAGAAAGACTCAAGAAGATGAGAAGGTTTCAAGCACATGCTGCTGAAGACAATGATCGAGAAGAAGAAGAGGAAGCAAAGAAGGATGAAGATTCCAGTGAAGAGTATGTTTTGATCTATGCCATAACTGGATCAGTCTCACCAGGAAATGATACCTGGTTGATTGATAGTGGTGCCTCCAAGCACATGAGTGGTTTCAAGGAGTCACTCTCATGCCTTGAACAAAAGGAATCTCAACACAAAGTAATGCTTGGAGATGATTCCCAATATCCCATTAAAGGGTTAGGAGAAGCATCTTACAAATTGGATTCCGGAAAGCCTATGAAAATGAAGGATGTCCTATATGTCCCAGGACTAAAGAAGAATCTTCTTTACATTTCAGCTTTAGACAAGAAAGGCTTTAGAGTTGCTTTTGTAGATGGAAAAGTCCTCATGTGGACCAAAGGCAAAACTATCGATGATGCATTAGAGATTGGAGTTGAAGAAGAAGGTCTCTACAGACTAAAGGGACATACATATTCTGCATTAACAACCGGTACCATCAATCCAAGTGAGCTATGGCATATAAGGCTTGCTCATGTTCACTACAAAGCTCTTCCAATTGTAAGCAAGGTGGTAACTGGTTTACCAGAAATTCAGATAAAACATGAAGGAGTGTGCAAGGGGTGTGCACAAGGGAAGAATACTAAGAATCCCTTTCCGAAAAGTAATAATAAGGCAAAAGGGACCCTAGATATTATTCACTCAGATATCTGTGGGCCAATGCAAACCACTTCATTTGGTGGGTACTCTTACTATGCCTCCTTCATTGATGACTACTCCAGAAAGACTTGGATATACTTCTTGAAAAAGAAGGATGAATTGTTTGAAAGATTCAAAGAGTTTAAAGCCACAGTAGAAAACCTTTCTGAAAAGAAAATCAAGATTCTAAGATCAGATAATGGAGGAGAGTTAACTTCAAATGAATTCAATGATTTCTGTAAAGAGGCTGGAATTAAGAGGGAGCTCACCATTCCCTAAAATCCACAACAAAATGGTGTGGTGGAGAGAAAGAACAGATCCATCATGGAAGCTGTGAAAGCTATGATACATGATCAAGATCTCCCAATGTACCTATGGGCAGAAGCAGCAAGAACAACAGTATATGTTTAGAATCGAATCTCTCACAGTGCTCTTAGGAATAAAACTCCAGAAGAAATGTTTTCCGGTGAAAGACTAGAGGTAATTCATCTAAAGATTTTTGGTTGTCCTGTATACATTCATATTCCCAAGGAGAAAAGATCAAAATTAGATCCTTCAGGAAAGAAAGGATTGTTCGTAGGATATAGTGAACAGTCAAAAGCTTATCGAATATATATCCCAGGGTGCCGTCAAATTGAACTTAGCAAAGATGTTACATTTGATGAAGATTCAGCCTTCAGAAAATCAAGAAAAGACAAAGAAGATGAAGAGGAGCATGAAACTCCCAAAAGATGGCTTTGAGGCAATATGGCTTCGAAAGATGTTATCAGGATTATTCGATGCAGAGATAGATGTCACTGATATCCTTTGTGATAATCAGAGTTGTATGAGGATGACAGACAATCCTGTATTTCATGATAAGTCGAAACACATTGAGATCAAATATCATTTCATTCGGGATATGGTTCAAAAGGGAGCTGTAAAGCTCAAGTATGTTCCCACTGAGGAACAAGTAGCAGATGTATTGACTAAGCCTCTGGCTCATGTAAAGTTTGAATACTTTCGAGACAAGCTTGGTCTGGTCCAAACGGACCTCTCTCGAAAGAGAGAGTGACAGTAGATGTTCGATGCAGTGGTGAGTAGATCAGTCTAGGGGAGGGTACGCCTGGCTAGGCTTGTTTGGTCCGAAGGGGTTAGTAAGCCAGACTAAAGACCTGTCGATCCTAGGGGGATTAGTATGTCTAGCTAGGCTTGTTTGGCCCGAAAGGGTTAGTAAGCCAGACAAGGCTTGTTTGGTCCCCAGGGAGATCCATCTATCTAACTAGGATTGTTTGGCTCGAAAGAGTTAGTAAGTTAAACAAAATGCCCGGATGGATCTACCGGATAACTCACCACAATGCTGCTCCGAAGAAGATGAAGGGCAATATGTATCCTCAGTATTGCTATACTGTTGATTGTTGATGACTGCTGAAAAGCTTGATGGTTGTTACAGTATTGCTATATTGATTGTTGATGACTGCTGAGATGCTTGATGGTTGTAACAGTATTGCTATATTGTTGATTGTTGATGACTGCTGAAAAGCTTGATGATTGTTACATTATTGCTATACTGACTGTTGATGACTGCTGAGATGCTTGATGGTTGTTACAGTATTGCTATACTGATTGTTGATGACTGATGAGATGCTTGATAGTCGTTGCAGATACTGTTAGTAGTTGATGATTGTTGCTTACTGAAAGGCTTGATGATTGGTGCAGTATTGCTATACTGCTAAGATGTTGATGATTGATGTCATGCTTAATGATTATTTGATATGATGGCGGTTGTCAATAATTATTATGCTGTCGTTATTATTGAGATGTTTGTTTGCTTCTAGAACAATGATTGATTGAGTTTGTATCAGTAATGATACATTGATGATTATAGTTACATGTTACTTTAGTATTCTTATACTGATGATGAAATCGATGTTCTGGCATCTCTATGCTGATTATGCAGATAATGCTCTAGCATTAGTTATTGTTGAGTCTTTAGCACTAACAAACTGATGATGATTATTGATGTTGTCAATATATTTACACAGATATTGCAGGTAATAAAATTGAAGATGATGCCTTAGTATTCTCATACTGATCTAATAGAAAATGATCCAGTACTCATAATGATGATATAGACATTTGTTGATTCAGTGTTCACGTACTGATGTTTCAAGAAGAAGGTCCAGAAGTTGATTCAAGTAGAAGACAAATAAAAGATGTTCGAAAGTGTACAAAAGACAAATACTACAAGAAGAAGATCCAGAAGATGATTCAGTAAAAGACAAACAGAAGATGTCTAAGAACATACAGAAGATGTTCCAGCGGAGATCGATGATGAAGATGTTAGACAAATGTTCCAAAACTTCCTATGACATATAGAGTCTCACCAGAAAGTTGTACAATTGTAATAGCAGATGTTGAATACCTTCCTAGTTAAGAGGGAGTGTTAATTTATTGTAACTTCAGAAGATATTCCAAGTAGTATTGTATTCCTCCTTCGAGAGATGAGTTTGGTCTTGTCAGTGTCATTGAAAGAAGCAATGTAAATCTCCAAATGTAAGTTGGGTCATTAGTACCCAAGTGTCATTATAATAAATGCTATTTGTAATGTCCATCTGGACAAGTCGGCCCTGATAGCTAGTGAAGTCGGCCCCACCAAGTTAGAAGTCAAGTCAACAGAAGAATATAAATAGGAGGCGCCCCCTTTCATTTGTACTGACTCACTCAGGTTGTTCTTAGTGAGAGAGAGAAGTAGTAGTGCGCTATAAAAGAGCAGCTGTTGTCTGAGTTTTACACTGCATTGGTTGAGTTCTATACTGAGGAAGTTTTGCGGGGTTTTCTCCCTTGTGGTTTCCTCAAGGAAAATCTCTGTGTTCTTATGTTTTTGTGCAGGTTGTTCTTTGAGTGATGTTCTAGTGGCTAATTGTTTTAAGATATCATCTAAGCAATTTTAAAGAAAAAACAACAATTATTTCAGTTGGAGGAGCAAGATGAAGGCATATCTGAAGAAGTTTGGTGTTTGGGAGATTGTGATCAATCCACCCACTCCATCCAATAAAAAGGGCAAGGTAGCTGCACAGAAAGGAGCAAAGAAGGACAATGCTATAGCCTTGAAGTTCCTCATGGATGGACTTCCCAGCTCAATGAAAGAAAGTGTAGGAGAGTACACTTCAACTAAAGACCTTTAGTTCAAGTTGGAAAGCGAGTATCAAAAGGGAAGACTAGACACAGAAAAGACGGATCAGGAATCAAAAGTCAAGCCCTCAAAAGAGGTCAATCAAGAAGAAGAAAAGCAAGAAGGACTCAAGTAAAGGTATGGATTCTTTTGATTGTAATGATAGCATGAGTAATGAAATTGAAAAGTTTCTTGCAGAAGATGATGAAGACCTGTCAAAAGCTACACACAAGATACATCTCATTGTGCTGAATATTGATCTCAGAGCCAATTGGGTCTTGAACACAACAAATCTAAACCATAGTGAATTCTTAAGGTTCAAAAAGAGAATCTTGGAATATTTGAATGAATATCAGCATAATACCATGACCATGAGAGTATTGCTTATAAAGCTCAAACATAAGGATGAATAGTTGCAGGATCAGCTAGAAGACAAGAATGCTGAAATTGAACAACTAAGGATGGAATTGATTAGTCAAAAGGAAGAACAAGAAGAGCCTGGTGAAGACTCAGGAGAGCTTGAAGAAACTAGAAAGGTCAATCTTGATTTGAATACTCAGCTCGAGGAAGCCAAGAGAATAAAATAAATCTTGAAGAATCAGTTGGAAGTGTTGCCAACTTTTCACACACCTGGATCACGTGGCAGAAATCTTCAAGCCACTCGGTGTGTCCTTGGGGGCAAGTCTCGAGTCAAGGCTGTCACCTTGTTCTTGACTCCTCCGTTTAGGCTCAACTCCTAACGAAGCCAAGGGGGGTAGACCCTATTAAGTTACTAAGGATGATTTCTTAGTGTGGTGATGTTAAACTGAATCAGTTACTTAGGAGTTCGAATATTTTAACTATAAACAATTGAAGATGACAAGATACGAAAATAACACACGAAAGCACAAAGCTGATAAACAATATATATATGAAGCAAAAATGACCAGTGCCTTAATAATGGAGTCAAATCAAAGAGATCAATGTGCTTGCATGTGCTTGGAGTGAATGTTTTGCGATTGCATCTTGGTATGTTTTAAGTTAAAATTGAAGTATGGATTGATTAAATTAGGCTAAAAGGGGGACTCTAGATATACCCGAGAGTACTTGGAGTATGTCCAAAACAAAACCTATACGGCTACCCGCAAGGAATGTGTGGGCTGAAATGGAGTCTCTGGGGCTATGTTCGTAATGCACCCGTTAGGGTGTGATAGAGATCGGGGCCCCGAGGTCACTTTTCAGTAGGTTCCCGCTTCTTTTGGGTATTTTGCCACCGTAAAGGTTTGATCTAGGTGTTGGATTTTCACCTGATGGTTTGTTAATTGGGGAGGGTGAGTCCTAATTAAGCTAGTCACCCATGTGCTTTTGATACAGCTTGACTGATCGGACGAACCGTAGCCAAGTGCAGAGCATACACACTGGAGTCTTGTAAATTTTAATAAGTTTTTAAGAGATGTGTTCTTGTTTAAAAGAAAAGCCTCCAAGAACCTCTTTCGATCCAAGTGGATGTCAATCGGGGAATCGAGGAGGGGTTAATTTTAAAGCTGCTGATAAACAAATGATAGAAAAAATAAAACAACTATACAAATCTGGTTTTCTGATTAATCCTACCACGAATCTCTTTTCCCTTTCGGGTCACTCGGGAAATCGTGGGGTAAGTATTATGATTACTTTTGAAAGTAAGATATGGAATATGGAATTAACAACAAGATCAAATATACTACCCTGCAAATCAGATCAATACTAGTAAAAGGAAATAAGCAGAGAACGACGAAAATGGCACCGACGCGAATCCCCCCAGGGGGGATGGGGAATGGGCTCGAAAGAGTCTATTCAAAGGATGATTTTATTACAGAGGTTACAATATCAAAGCACTAATAAAATAGAGCTTTCTTGGTTCTTATACAGGCTGAAACCAAGATATTACAGTTTATACAAAAAATTTACAAATTATGTGACAAAAGAGAGACCCCTGGGGGGATTTGAGCGCTCCAAAAGCCACTTTGGACAGCAACTTCCTTTCTTCTCTGTCAGACCTGCTAAATGACAGCGAGCGAGTTAGAATAACAAATGCCCCAAAGCACTTTAAGAGTACCTTTGGGTCAGCCTACTTTATCTCAAAAAATTAATGAAATTAAACTAGCTAAACCGATGAAAAAGGAACCAAGGAAAGCAAGCTTTCCTTGGGATCTTGGCTTGCTGTTTGTGCATCCAATTAAAAGCACTGATATTGCAGAATATTGAAATTATTGAAAAGAAAATGAAACTACCTTAACAGCAAGCTATGAATTTTTCAATAAACTACTTGCGAAACTAAGGCAATTTAGCTAGATCTCTTGAATTTGAACTTTATGTGCACAATGAAACTAATATCTAGAAATTTGAAGGGATCTTGCTAATTATATCTATGTAAGCTTTTCTTGATGAGATAGATCAGATTTAAAAAGAAACCTTAAAGTAACAGTTTGAGGAAAGTTTAATAATTTTTAAAGGAGGAAGAGAGAGAAAGAGT
>LPNX010736581.1:228346-255308 GCA_001517045.1 Pseudotsuga menziesii
CCACTGTCAATCGGGGGGCTGATCTGACTGACACCTCAACCTGTTGACTGAAGAATCCACCAAAAACCATCCAGTTGAGCCAAAAACGTGTTGAGGAGAGAGAGAGGGCGAAATTCCCCATAAAGGATGCTCAAGATTAACTCTGGATCTGATTTGATCATCTCCTTCAGTCAAGGATTTCTCAGATCCAGTCAATCTGCTTCAGATCTGACTGATTTCAATCAAATCGACTGAGAATCCATTGATTTATTGATTTTGTATTTGCTCCATTATTCATCAATTTATTAATTAAAATAATCAATAATTGATTTTTGAGGCTTTCTGACCTGAGTGATGGAAAATCACTCAAAACTAGGAAATAGTGGGTCCATGGGTTTACATGGTGCTCTTAGCTTGAAAATGAACACCTACATGACTGAAATCGATTATTTGGCCCACTTTTATTACAAAATCAATTTTTCCAATTAAACTATTAAAAAAATAGCCTAAGTTTTGGAAAAATTAAAATTTAATAAAAAACACTGAAAAAACTGAAAAATTGAAAAATTGAAAAACACCTAGGGGGATTTAGACATGTTCCAATGACTCAAAAATGATGTCTAGCATGCTTATACATTGACACATAGACTCTAATAACCTCAATAGGCCTAAATGCCAAGCCGACCACCCCAACTTTGGAGGTATGGAGTGAAAAACTCAGAAATTATCAGTCGTTTATTCAACAACCAATAATAACCAAGGGAAAAAACACCCTGGGCTGATCGGATTGACAAATGAAGTCTAAGAGACCGAGTCTTTTACAGACACTATCATGTTAGAACATTTATTACAATTCCCCCATGGGGTATGAACATGTGATATGATACAACAAAGCTTCCCGGAAGCAAGATTGAAAGTTCTCTAAAGTCCGAACAAGTTATCCCTGTTTGGTTCACCAGGCTCACTTGATAGAAAACCACTAAGTACAACTTAGGTGGTAACCTTCTGGCTCCAACTGTGGGACGTGTGCTCGATCTGGTCTTTAAGGCAAGGAGAGGATATGAGAACACCAGAATCTCTGGTTTATATACCCTGTAAAAACATCTCAACTTGACAAGAAAAACCTCAGTAGCACAAGTTTTATAAAAAACCAAATGAACCATTAAGTTGATTTATTTAAACAACATAAATGTAACTAACTAAAAGAAGCAAAGTTTTATTATAGCTAAAAATAGAAATGCAGAAAGTAAATGCTCTCTTTGAAGGAGCTTATTTTCCTACTCTAAGCATGATATAAAAAGGGTTAAGTGTAATCAGAAATCCAGTGTAACCACCTAAGCATTTTATTAACATAAAAAAAAAATTCCTTGTCTTTGGTTACCAGCCAAAGTAAGGATACCTTATTCAAAAAATGCAAACTTGCGTGACGATTCAGGATGGGCGGGATGGATGGGAGATCATAGGCATGAACAATGTCATAAAAATTCTTCCTCAACTTGTATGTGGTCATGCAGGCTGCTTCTATCCATGACTGGATAGGACTGATATACCAATCAGAATGATGAAGAAGATTGACTACATCATCATACTGATCATCGGGGCTTATCAAATGATAACTTGTTGCACAAGCCCCAAGTAGCTCCAAATCATAAGGAACCTCTATATGTGAAAAAGATGGCTGACACTGCTTTTCCATTGACTGCATCACATCTGAATTTTCACAATACTGTTTCTCAATGTCTTCATTGCTGATACCCTTGTGCGGCTCTACATGGTATGATTTTGAATGATCACATGAAAAATCTGAATGCTCCTCTTCCATACTAAGGTTTTCCCAGGCATCCAGATCTGTGCTTCCCTCTATGGATGTATCGTAGATTGGACTTCCACAAATTTTTGAATAAACACTCCCATTGTTGGACATATCATGGATGGGATTCTCCATAAAATTTTCACAAGTTGGATTACCTATGAAATTCCAATAGTCATCACTCCCATCCATGTCATATGTGGAGGACTCTTCATCCATGGCATCATGCTCCTGCCTATCTATGTCTTCCTTGTATTCATAGCAATATTCTTTAGATAAAATGTTACAAAGAAATAAACTTTCCAAACCTTCATCAACATGAGGAGAACAAGGTCTAGTGTCCCCACACATTGTAGTGATCTTATCATAGGTTTCTTTATAGGCTTCTATGATGATAACATGAAGAGGATCTTCAATATTATCTTCAATCAAGGAAAAATTTTGGACATATTCAATGGGATCACTTGGTATGTGTTGCTCTGTGGACTTCTCTAGAGGGCTTTCTGGAAAAGTATCAGCATTGCAACACACTTGAGAATACACCAAATCTTTAATGTCTTCATCTATGGTGACATGAGGAGAGTCTTCAACAATGTGTTCCATCATGGGCTCCTCCTGGAGCTCTTTAATATGATCATCTTGGATTTTCACTTCCTCAGAATCTTGTTGTGTATTGTTTTTTACCTCATTTTCTTTAAGAATACGCTTGATTTCTTCATTTCTTAAATAACCTCTAGGATGTTTTTTTATGGGAGTATCATGGACTTCCTCTTTACTTAAATGTTCAAGAAGTGATTCCAAGTCTTCAATACTTTGTATCATGGAAAAAGGTCCATCATATGTTTCCGTGTGATACTCTGTCCTAGATAGGTAGAAGGTACAGATCTTTTCAAGGAGCTTTTTTAAACCATTCATACTACCCCTACCATCATTCCACTGCTCTAAAAACATCCAAAGGAAGCTTGGAAAAGAAGTTATACATTTATCAGGAAGGCCTTGATAGAACCAATAACAAGCCTCACCCCCAAAAGTACTAGAAAACATTTGCATCATATCGTCTTCATGGAAAATATTGAAGTCAACAATCAACTGAAGGAAAGATTTGACATGCCAGATGGCTGAGTCACCATAATCTCCATAAAAAGTTGGAAGCCTGTTATACACATCCGTCGAACCATCACAACAGTTAGGAAAACCCGGGATGTTTGAGAAATCGATAGGTTGAAACCTTAAGGCTAACTGGGCACCATATTTCTCCTTTAATTCATCCAAAATAGTATCCATTTGATATAATGATTAAACCTTGTACTGACAAGGTGGAGCTGTTATGTGATGAGCTTTAAAGGTTTTAACATGTCGCATGGGCTCATCTACACACAACAAAACCTCACAAGTTTATGAGATAACAGGGTTTTATCCCTTCAATGAAGTCGCCATGTGAAAAAGAAAAATAAGCATTTGTAAATCTTTTCACAAAAAATATTTTTTTTGCTTTTCTTTGTAAAAATAAAACTGGAAAAAAGGTCAGTGGAGTCGCCAGATGAAAATTAAATATCTACTCTAAGCATTCATCAAACAAAGCAAAAACAAAAAGAAAGAAAACAAAAGTCGTACCCGGGAATAAAAAGATTTATCCCTGGCAACGGCGCCAAAAAGTGTTGCCGCCTTTTCACACACCTGGATCACGTGGCAGAAATCTTCAAGCCACTCGGTGTGTCCTTGGGGGCAAGTCTCGAGTCAAGGCTGTCACCTTGTTCTTGACTCCTCCGTTTAGGCTCAACTCCTAACGGAGCCAAGGGGGGTAGACCCTATTAAGTTACTAAGGATGATTTCTTAGTGTGGTGATGTTAAACTGAATCAGTTACTTAAGAGTTCGAATATTTTAACTATAAACAATTGAAGATGACAAGATACGAAAATAACACACGAAAGCACAAAGCTGATAAACAATATATATATGAAGCAAAAATGACCAGTGCCTTAATAATGGAGTCAAATCAAAGAGATCAATGTGCTTGCATGTGCTTGGAGTGAATGTTTTGCGATTGCATCTTGGTATGTTTTAAGTTAAAATTGAAGTATGGATTGATTGAATTAGGCTAAAAGGGGGACTCCAGATATACCCGAGAGTACTTGGAGTATGTCCAAAACAAAACCTATACGGCTACCCGCAAGGAATGTGTGGGCTGAAATGGAGTCTCTGGGGCTATGTTCGTAACGCTCCCGTTAGGGTGTGACAGAGATCGGCGCCCCGAGGTCACTTTTCAGTAGGTTCCCGCTTCCTTTGGGTATTTTGCCACCGTAAAGGTTTGATCAAGGTGTTGGATTTTCACCTGATGGTTTGTTAATTGGGGAGGGTGAGTCCTAATTATGCTAGTCACCCAAGTGCTTTTGATACAGCTTGACTGATCGGACGAACCGCAGCCAAGTGCAGAGCATACACACTGGAGTCTTGTAAATTTTAATAAGTTTTTAAGAGATGTGTACTTGTTTAAAAGAAAAGCCTCCAAGAACCTCTTTCGATCCAAGTGGATCTCAATCCGGGAATCGAGGAGGGGTTAATTTTAAAGATGCTGATAAATAAATGATAGAAAAAATAAAACAACTAACAAATCTAGTTTTCTGATTAATCCTACCACGAATCTCTTTCGCCTTTCGGGTCACTCGAAAAATCGTGGGGTAAGTATTATGATTACTTTTGAAAGTAAGATATGGAATATCGAATTAACAACAAGATCAAATATACTACCCTGCAAATCAGATCAATACTAGTAAAAGGAAATAAGCAGAGAATGACGAAAATGGCACCGACGCGAATCCCCCCAGGGGGGATGGGGAATGGGCTCGAAAGAGCCTATTCAAAGGATGATTTTATTACAGAGGTTACAATACCAAAGCACTGATAAAACAGAGCTTTCTTGGTCCTTATACAGGCTGAAACCAAGATATTACAGTTTATACAAAAAATTTACAAATTATGTGACAAAAGAGAGACCCCTGGGGGGATTTGAGCGCTCCAAAAGCCACTTTGGACAGTAGCTTCCTTCCTTCTCTGTCAGACCTGCTAAATGACAGCGAGTGAGTTAGAATAACAAATGCCCCAAAGTACTTTAAGAGTACCTTTGGGTTAGCCTACTTTATCTCTAAAAATTAATGAAATTAAACTAGCTAAACCGACGAAAAAGGAACCAAGGAAAGCAAGCTTTCCTTGGGATCTTGGCTTGCTGTTTGTGCAGCCAATTAAAAGCACTGATATTGCAGAATATTGAAATTATTGAAAAGCAAATGAAACTACCTTAACAGCAAGCTATGAATTTTTCAATAAACTACTTGCGAAACTAAGGCAATTTAGCTAGATCTCTTGAATTTGAACTTTATGTGCACATTGAAACTAAGATCTAGAAATTTGAAGGGATCTTGCTAATTAGATCTATGTATGTTTTTCTTGATGAGATAGATCAGATTTAAAAAGAAACCTTAAAGTAACAGTTTGAGGAAAGTTTAATAATTTTTAAAGGAGGAAGAGAGAGAAAGAGTGTTTGAAGCCTGGGAATGTTGGGCTTTGGATTCTGCTTTGGTGGAACACCGAGGGACTATGTCATTCATAAGATACTGAAGACGAGGAAGATTCAAACCAGATCAACCTCTTCTACCAGCGAGAGCACCTGCAACTTGAAAACCCTTGCACAAACAAATGGTTAAAACATAGATGCTGTCGAAAGAGATGATTGGAAAGCATGCGATTAAACTTAAAATACATACAAATCCAATAGATCTGGAACAAGCAGCAGTAAGAGCATAAATCAAACTAGAATAAACTCTTACCCTAACAGGAGGGAGCTCTCTCCTTCAAGGCCAACAATTAACTAGCAGAGCAATGATAAACAAAAGTAGATTATACCTCATAAGCATTTGACAATCAACATCCACACATGAAGAGCATTACACCATAGATCTTGCCTCCAAATCTTCTTTATTCCAGAATGAAAAAAAAATACAGTACAAGAGCAACAGCACCTCAATCCCAGTTCTAACTAGCTTGGAAGAGGAGGCTGTGCCTGGATATATACAATTTACAGGCCATCCAGCCCAGGGGGGGCGCAATTACTCATGGAATCAAGTGAAATCAACTGATGGAGAGTCCATCAATGCCTGATCTGTGTCTAGCTGAGCCAGATCTGAGTCTCACTGAGTGTAATTGTCATTCGGGGGGCTGATCTGACTGACACCTCAACCTGTTGACTGAAGAATCCAACAAAAACCATCTAGTTGAGCCAAAAACATGTTGATGAGAGAGAGAGGGCGAAATTCCCCATAAAGGATGCTCAAGATCAACTCTGGATCTGATTTGATCATCTCTTTCAGTCAAGGATTTGTTAGATCCAGTCAATTTGCTTCAGATCTGACTGATTTCAATCAAATCGGCTGAGAATCCATTGATTTATTGATTTTGTATTTGCTCCATTATTCATCAATTTATTAATTAAAATAATCAATAATTGATTTTTGGAGCTTTCTGACCTGAGTGATGGAAAATCACTCAAAACTAGAAAATAGTGGGTCCATGGGTTTACATGGTGCTCTTAGCTTGAAAATGAGCACCTACATGACTGAAACCGATTATTTGGCCCACTTTTATTACAAAATCAATTTTTCCAATTATACTATTAAAAAAATAGCCTAAGTTTTGGAAAAATTAAAATTTAATAAAAAACACTGAAAAAACTGAAAAATAGAAAAATTGAAAAACACCTAAGGGGACTTAGACATGTTCATATGACTCAAAAATGATGTCTAGCATGCTTATACATTGACACATAGACTCTAATAACCTCAATAGGCCTAAATGCCAAGCCGACCACCCCAACTTTGGAGGAATGGAGTGAAAAACTCAGAAATTATCAGTGGTTTATTCAACAACCAATAATAACCAAGGGAAAAAACACCCTGGGCTGATCGGATTGACAAATGAAGTCTAAGAGACCGAGTCTTTTACAGACACTATCATGCTAGAACATTTATTACAATTCCCCCATGGGGTATGAACATGTGATATGATACAACAAAGCTTCCCGGAAGCAAGATTGAAAGTTCTCTGAAGTCCGAACAAGTTATCCCTGTCCGGTTCACCAGGCTCACTTGATAGAAAACCACTAAGTACAACTTAGGTGGTAATAGGAAGAAAAGGAGCAGACGATCCAAAAGGTGGAGATGGAGGTAGTTGGTCTTAGGAAGAAAGGTGAAAAGACCGATGCCTTTGTCAAGTTCAAGGACAGTTCAGTTGTTCTAGATAAGATCTTTGATTGCCAAAGATCTCCATTTGACAAGTTTGTCCTTGGTTACAAGAAGGAAGGAAAAAAATATGAAGATAGCAGTTGGTCTCCCAAGACTCCAGAAGCAGGTTCATCATCGTCCAAAGCTGCTCCCCATGCACCTGCACATGACAACAAAGACTTTGGAAGTTCAAGAATGCATCAAGGAGTTAGTAATATTCCTCAAAGCAAGCTCAGAAAAGAAACAACTCCAAGATGGAGCCAAAGTCCCATGTATGAAAATGGCTTTAATGGTCACTGTTTTTCTTGTTCTAACTTTGGTCATAAGGCCATGGATTGTAGACTCTATGGAAGAAGAAGTGCCAGAAGTCCCAACGACTCAGTTAGATGTTGGACATGTAACCAAGCTGGACATATTGTTGCCACCTGTCACACATTGAGATGCTATACATGTAGTGGGTTTGGTCACAAAGCCCAAGAATGTGCAAGTCAAAGAAGTCAACCGAGGAGGAGTCCTTCATACACATCAGCAAGAAAAACCAATGAACCTTGGAAGAAGACCAATGCAGAAAGATTTAAAGATCAGAAGACAAATTCCCACAGTCAACGACACTCTCAGGTATGGAGGAATGAAGTTGATCAAAGAAGTGTTGGAAGCTCCAACAACTCAGTTAGGTGTTGGACATGCAACCATGTTGGTCACATTGCTGCATATTGTCGTACTATGAGGTGTTATAGTTGTAGTGGCTTTGGGCACAAAGCTCAAGACCGTTGGAATACATGGAAACAATCCATGAAAAGCTTCACATACAGCTCAAAAAGGAAAGCCAATAAAGATGAAGAAACAGATGGTGAAAAGACCAATGCTAAGAAGTAAGTATGGATGAAGAAGACCGAGCATTTACACATAGGTGAGGTTGATCACTGCAGGGAGAATGGCTGCCATATGGAAAGCCAAGCTTAAGGTCTCTGAAAGACCTTAGCACACCTTGAGTTCATAAGGCTGGAGGATGAAATCAAAGGAGAAAGGATGGCTACTCCAAGCTCACAGACACGTCCTAGGATCGTGGCATGTTGACAAGGGGAGCAGTGATCAGTACCTTCAGATGCAGATATGTGGTCACCCTTTGCCATTGATGCCAAAGGGGGAGAGATGAAGAAAAAAGGGGAGCATGCTCGCAGAGGGAGCATGAATTGTTGTCATCGATGAGAAAGGGGGAGATTGTTGATTGAATTGTCATTGATGCCAACATGGGACTTGCAGTGGCCCCACAGGTAGTCATTGATGCCAGCAAGTACCTCTTGTAGTGCACAGGTATAGATGATCTGAGTACCCTCACATCCAGTGCCTTGAAGCCCATACAGAGATGGGTTGTGCCTTGGAGCACCTTGTGGAGCCCTGCATCCAGTTGACAAGGTCCTTGTACCCACAAGGTTGGTTCTTGGAGCCACCACCCGATTGATGATGTTGAAGACCTTGGTTATGGTGTTGAAGCCCTTATGGACGACGGAGAATCCCTTGATGGGTTCAAGAAGCATTAATGACCCATTCTTTGGTCATTCATGGTTTGATGGGGTCATAGTGCCCTAAGAGAAGGCTTTGCAACCCCACAAGAGGTGGCATGATGGATCTTGACCCATGTGTTGATTTTTCCTGTGCAGTATTGAGAGCCATTCTCTGAGGAGAATGGTGACATCTGGTCAAGGACCAGGACGTGGAACTAGTCTTGCACTGGGGGAACTCAGCCTTATGCTGAGTAGCCATTCTTCTGAATGGGGACATATGGTCAAGGAGCAGGATGTGGAACCAGTCTTGCACTGGGGGAACTCAGCCTTGTGTTGAGTAGCCATTCCTCTGAATGGGGCCATCTGGTCAAGGACCAAGATGTGGAACCAGTCTGAACACTGGGGGAACTCGGTCTAGAACTAAGTGGCCATTCTTTGAATGGAGGTACATGATGAACCAATCCAGGACTGGGAGACTCAGCCTAGGGATGAGGGCCGTTCTCCGGGAGAATGGATGCGCTTAGTCAGTTACCAAGTATTTGACCTTGAGTCAAATGATGCAGCCTAGAGCTGAGGCACCTGGTCAATTACCGGGACATCATCATAAGTCCTAGACCAGGTCTAGGCATGTGAGGCACTCCTTCCCTCGATCTGTGGGCTTTGTGATCTTCTCCACGGATTAGCTACCCTTGGTTAAGACACCTAGTACCCGATCTTGGTGGCACAAGGAGTGTGAGATAAAGCATTAGTAATTCTCTCTATTTATGATGATGTACTTTGAGTGGGGATGAAGGAACCCTATGACCACTTGCATTGACCACATGGCACTTGAAGAAAGCTAAAGGTAAAATACATAAGGACCTTTGGATCAAAGGGCACTTGAAGAAGGAAAAAGGTAAAAGTAAAAAAGACATAAGGTACTTGAAGAAGGCAAAAGGTAAAAGTCAAAAATTTAGAAGGACCCTTGTACCACCAAGGAGTCAAAGTGAAAATACATAAAAGGTCATTAGTACCTTAAAGTACAAGTCAAAAGGTAAAAGAATAAAATTCATATTATTTTATTCTTTTGAGTTTTGGTCCACTTCCTGGTGACTTAAAGGCTATAAAAGAAGATCAAATCAAATTTATTTTTACACACACTTGCTTATGATCATCAAGCTGCTTCAAAGAATATTTTTCGCTAGGTCTTGAAGAGAGGAAGTTCTTGTCTTGGTGATGCCCTAGCATGGAGGCCTCTAGCTAGGGCATCTACCTCATTTCTACCGTCAACCCTAAGCTAGGGTTTCACCAACAACAAAACCCTCGCGACAATCTTATTGTGTTTCTCATGGGCTAGGGCAGAGTCTAGGGCAACACTAATAGTCACCCTAGTCTCCACAGGTAGTCTTCTTCTATCCACGAAAAGCTGGAACAGTGTTAGGGCATTACCCTAGCACTACTATTGTTCACAGGTAGCCTCTGTACATTCTGGGCAGCATAAGCAAACTACTAACATACTTCGGGTAGGGTAGATCTAACTTCAGGTGGTCTTCTACTACTTCGGGCATACCCTAATCCTTCACGGGCATCTACAGGTTACCTTGCGAAACCTGCCACAGCAAGAGTAGACTTCATTTCTCAGTCTGGGCATACACTAGGGGAGCACGCAGATTGCACGGGCAACACAAGTTTAAACTCGGGCAGCCTGCTACCCATCACCAGCAGTCTCGGCTTTTCCAGGCAAGCACTTTTATTGATCGGGCAATCATACAAAACCCTTGGGCAGTCCTCTATTTTTCACGAGCAGCCCTCTTTCAAGCTCGACTTCACTGCAACCTCGGGCAGGTTGCTACAGGCTCTGGGCAGACAAGTACGGGTTCAGGCAAGCATCCAAGCAGTCTGGGCAAGCAACAACAGATCCGAGCAGCAAGGAAAATATCCCAGGTAACAGATCTGGGATTTATGGGCAAAAGGAAGAATTAGGGCAGAAAGCCCTAACTTGGATTTTGTTGCAAAATTCATTGTTTTGGATTCGTTTGATCAGTGGTTCAAACCAATTAGGGTTTGAAAATTATTGAAGACTCAGTCATCTCATTTAAGAGATGAATTACTAATGCTTTTGGGGTTTTTGTCCCTTCAAGGTTTCCCCATGAAAAACTCTTGTGTTCAATGTGTGTGATGGTTTTGATGTTTCTACTGCACTTGTCTATCATTATGTTATAGTCTGCAAATTTTTAAAGAATTCATGCTAATGCTAAAATTCAACATGGTTTCAGAGCTTAGCATGTGAAGACCTAGTAAGAGGTTGATTACTGTTGTCTTCCTAGACCTTGGGACTCTTTTGGAAACTTGGATAACTAACTTGTGTAGCAAAGATGACTACCAACCCATTCAGACCGGAAGAGAAGCTTGAAGGTTCAACGAACTACAACTCTTGGAAGGCTAGGCTTACAGCCATCCTGGAGGAAAATGATCTTGATGACTTGGTGTTCAACACTGTTATCCACTTATTTGTACTATAGTTGGGTTACCTGAGGAGCCGTCGGTTGAAAAACATGTTCAATGTTTGATTCCAATGTATCAGTTGATCTGTCTTCATGTCTAGCAAATATTGGCTAGCCAGTTTTTCATTTGAATAATTTTGACCATGGCCCCGCGGGGTTTGTAATAAAATGCTAGTAGGGTATTTTGAGTGGTTCGGTCTCCTAAGACGTAGAAGCTCAACTAAGGTATTCCAGGGAGTTTTTTGCCCTTGACAATTATGCTTTGCCTATAGCCGAGTATAATTGACGAGGTTTTCTCCTGCTTCCTCCAAAGCTGGAATGCCCGATTTTGAATTCTGGGCCTTAGGGGGTTATTAGAGCCCAACTAAGTGTTTATAAACCTACTAGGCATTGTTAGAATAGAGAATGGTCATGTCTTAAGTCAATAGGACCTTTAAAAAATTTTACCGGACGGATTAAAAAATAATTTTTTAATTTTTTAATTATTTCCCTAAGTTTTTTTATTAATTTTACCATAAATTAATTAGAAAAATCCCGTTTGTAATAAGTCGGTCATCTAGACCCCGAATTCAGTGATTGAAGGCTCTAACCTTAATCCAAAAATCATTCTTGATCAGCCAGCCAGTCAGATCCAACTTTCAGATCATCAATCGAACACATAACGCTCATTTTCTCAAAAAAGTCATTTTCGAGGAAAAAAATGATTATTTAGAAAAAAATGATTATTTTGGAGAAAATTAAAACTCTCCAAATTAATCCAAATTCAGCGAAATAAAAGGCTAAATCACATCTCAATGGGCATTTATGATGATTGGAGTTATCATAACTCAGCTTCAGTGAGCATTCAATGAATAATAAAGTTATATTCAGTTAACGGATTTGTCATCTCCAGCTAAACTCCCGAATTGGATGAAATGGAGAGCACTCATTGGTTTGATGATTTGATCAAGGTAAAGACTGAAGATTACAGCAGTAGTGGCCTCTCCAGACCTAGCAATGGCTCCTCCATACCTAAGTTGTGGCCTCACCTACCAGCTCATGCCTCCCTTCATCATTCACGTCCCTCTTCAGCATGAGGGCGTCATCCACACATGTGGGCTCAGTTATGGCTTGTTTGCAGTGGTTAGGGTTGGAGTGGGGGCGCCTTGCCTAGGTGGAGGCCTCCCCTCACTCCCAACTCTTCATTTTTAGGTCTGGGCTCTCAGTTATGTGCCGAGCCGGTCAAGTTATGTGATTTGGTTTTAGGGTTTTAGCTTGATCTCATTGTATAAACAGAGGCTTCTTCAACTCTATTCGGATGGAGAATTTGTGCAAGTACACTCTGGAAAAATTTGTAATATCTTTTGAATTTGAATAAAGCAATAAGACTTTGGAGGTCCATGTGGGAGTTATTTGTGTGCCATGCTTCATCTTGTTCAAGGTGATACCATTCTTAGCTCATTTCTTTTGATTCTTAAGTATATGATCTTGTGATTAGAAGTCTAACAATCTAGCACAATATTATTTGATCTATGCTTTTCTCTTAAGTTTTGTGGCTTTCAGGTATTCTCCCAAACGCAAGAGCTCTTGTTTGGTTTATGCATTCATTCTACAGGTGCCTAAGGGAGTCTTCTACTTTAAGAAATCGAGAAACGAAGGGTTTTCTTGCCTCATCCATCAAACTACAAATTTCAAAAAATCTCTTGGTTACATTGGTTACTACAAAGCGGATCTACATTTCTACAGGTTTTATCCTATTGATTTGCTTTCCAAGTAGTGCAAGTATTCTCAATTTATTCACATTTCTAGATCTTGCATTATGATTGGCTAAAGTAGATCAAAGATTCATACTTTGATCTACTTGTTGGGTTTAGATCTACTTTTTTTCAATCTTTAACTTTTACTAGATCTAAGATCCTTGTCTCATTTCAAATTTGTAAATCCATCATTCTTTTGTTTGCTAGACTTTTGTCTTGAGAAGTATTTTGGGGTTTGTCCCCAATTGTCGCATTGTTTTATGTGCCACTTCTCTTTCCCCGCTATCTCTTGCATATTTTCAGCTAGCTGAAAATTTCAAGACTAGTGCTTAAAAGTCAATATTTTGACTTCTTTTACCTTGGAAAACGTGCACGAATTTTTTCGAAAAACATGCAAATTTTCCACTTTTAGGCTTGCTGGTTTTTATGTGTTTTCATTATTTTTCAGTTCTGGAAATTCTTCTAAAAAATCAGAAATTTTCCAAAAATTATTTTTTCAAGTTTTTTTGTACCTTTTTTCGAAGAATGTGCAAATTTAAGCTTGCTGTTTTTTGTTAATTTTCTGACATTTCTTACTATTTAATTCTGGAAATTAGCTTAAAAATCAGAAAATTTTTAAAAAAATTTATTTTTTTAATTTTTTCATCTTTTCCTCAAAAAGCATGCAAATTTAAGCTTGTTGTTTTTTGCTGATTTTTGACATTTTTCTGCTATTTTCCAATTCTGGAAATTAGCCTAAAAATTAAAAAAAATCTTTAAGTTTTCTTTCTAAAAAAATTTCAAGTCATTTCATTGAAAAACGTGCATTTTGAGCCATAAAAGGCAAGCTTTTTCTCTCATTTCCAAGGTCTGAATTTTTTTGTTTTGTTTTACTGTTTTGGGCTTTTGTTTATCTCATTAACCACTTGGCATCTTGTTCACTTTCATATTTCCGAGTCATAAGAATTTGGTTTCCTAACACTCTTACTAGCTGTTGTTTAGAGCTCTTATTTACAGGTGAACGAAGAGAAAAATCGAGCAAAAAAAGAGCAAGCAAAGCTAGATCCAAAAGATTCTGAGAAAAAATGAAGAACCATACCAAGAAGAGGATCCAATCTCAAGAAGTCATTCTCTTTTGTACGAACTCATAAAAGATTTTCATTTTTACTTAAGTTAGTTCTCAAAAGTCCTTACAAGGGTTAAATTCCCAAGACATTTGTACTTCATTAATAAAACAAGGCTAAGTGAGATAAGGCCTCCCATACTTGGTTTTTCTTCCCCATTTGGGAAAGAGTGTCTTTGTTCTTAGCTTATATTTACTTCAAGTACTTATAGTAGTTTCATTTTTTGCAAAGTAGATACTAATAGTTAGTTTAGTCATCTCATCTTTTCTTTATTTGAACTACATCATCTTTATGTTCTTATTTCAAGCTGCTTGTCTTTTAAGAAAGAACTAAAGTCTCTTGAACTTGCCATAACCCAAGTCAAGAGCACTCTCTGTCGGAGAGCATTCCCACTGCATTATCCTTGCATCAAGCATATAGATTAATTAAAGTCTCTTGAACTTCTGTCATAAGACAAATTCAAGAGCACTCTCTGTCGGAGAGTTGAACTGTGTGCTCATAATAATAAAATCTTTCCAACTCACATTTCCCCACTTAAAATTTACCTCGTTGCTATCCCTCACGTAGTATGCTCTGCCGACTCTAAAAAGTTGGACTCGTATTCAAAACGGTGATCGGATTTGTTAATCTTGCAAGTGATAACATAATAAAACTTTCACCCCATAACCAACGCACCGGCATTGTCTCAATAAATACTCAGGTAGTGGGCAAATTCCAAGTGTGGGCGTCGGGCAACCCAATCTGGACACTCGCTGGTTAAATTCTCTAAACACCTAGCTTGTGATTTCAGACAGATCCGTCATGTCTTTGAACAGAGCCACTGAAAGTATTTTCGGTTAGGTTTCCTAGACACCTTAAGCAAGATCATCTTTAAAATCCTTAAAATTTACCAAGAGCACTCGCACAATCTAACATTCACTGGTTTAATTTCTAGACGTGTGTTTGATTCTCTAGCGCATTTCAGCTTCATTGACTCCATAAAGCACTGGTCCTTGTTTTGATTTGCATAATTATATTATTTGATCAATTGTCAATGGTTTATTATAATTGCTATCACTGAATGCTTAATTAAAGTCTAGAATTTAAACTTATCTTTTAATCACTTGTTGCAACGTGGATTGCTCTTTGATTTTGTGTCACATTTATAACAAGCATAACACTTTCAAATCATAATAACTCCTAAACAACACCCATCCGCATCCACAACCTCTAAGAACACTTTAAACAACTTAAGAGCCATAGAAACTCTTTTGTAGGGACTACCCCCCTTGGCTTCGTTAGCAGTTAGCCTAAACAGAGGAGCTAGGAGTAGATGACAGTACCTAGCTCTGTGCTTTCCCCCAAGGTCACACCTCTCTCACTTTCCTAAGTGAGGAGACAACTTTCAATTGATTTCTGCTGCTGGTGTGCGATCGGCAGACAACAAACACAATAGAAGAACCAGCATCTAATGTTGGTAGAATCTCTTTTAAGAAGAAGCAAGCAAAGGCTAGAAGGATAATCTATGATTCAGTCAAGGAAGCCTTAATGCCTACCATCATACCATTGAAAACCACCAAAGAATTCTTTGACACCTTGACGAATCTTTATGAAAAGAAGGCTCCTAGTCAGAAGAGAGTCTTGAAGAAAAGGCTTCAAATACTGAAGATGAACAAAGATGAATGAGTTGCATCTTTCTTCACAAAGATTACACAGGTAAGAGACCAACTCACTGCTATTGATATTATTGTGGATGATGATAACCTTGTACAAACTGTAGTTGATGGTCTCCCAAACACTTGGGAAACCTTTCTGGCATCAGTGAGTGAACGAGAAAATCATCCAAACTTTGATAGACTTTGGCATGATTGCTTGGAAGAAAAAGTAAGAGTTTCAGGAAAGGCAATTGGCACCAAGGAAGGAAACCTTGTTCTTACAGCTAAGACAAGGAAGTTTAAGAAACCCTCCTTTTAGAAAAAGAAGGGAACAAAGCCTCAAGGTAAGCACACTGATGTTCCAAAGGTTGAATGCTATAATTGTTATAAGTTTGGGCACTTTGCTAAAGATTGCAGGCAGCCTAAGAGGAAGTTGAAAAGAAGATTCCAAGCTTCTGTTGTAGCAGAAGAAGAGGAAGAAGAAGAAGAACCCAAGAAGAAGAAGATGTTAAGGCTAGCAAAGAAGATGAACCTAGAAGGGAATATTACCTGATCTCTGCTCTTTTTGGATCTATCATTGACAGTGCTAACTCCTGGTTAGTAGATAATGGTGCTTCCAGACATATGACAGGTAATCGTGGAGCACTGACCACCTACAGAAAGAAGAAGTTCACTACTCAAGTGGAACTTGGAGA
Organism: Pseudotsuga menziesii; assembly: GCA_001517045.1. Taxonomy (NCBI): domain Eukaryota; kingdom Viridiplantae; phylum Streptophyta; class Pinopsida; order Pinales; family Pinaceae; genus Pseudotsuga; species Pseudotsuga menziesii. The sequence continues at coordinate 244,566 of LPNX010736581.1, forward strand.
TGACTCTGCTTACAAGATTGAAGGAGTTGGCTCAATCTCACTTCAAATTGATTCAGGTACGATTTTAAATATTGATGATGTTTTATATGTTCCTGGATTGAAGAAAAACCTCCTCTCTATTGCTGGCTTAGAAGACAAGGGCTACAGATTCCTTTTCATGGACAAGAAGGTTCTACTATGGGAAAAGAATGAGAAACTAAGCTCAGTTGTACAGATTGGGGTTCGAGAGGGATGTCTTTATAAGGCTTCCGAAAATTCCACACAAGCCTTGGTTCATCACACAGTTGACCCATGTGAGCTGTGGCATCGAAGGTTTGGACAACTTCATTATACAACTCTTCCAAGCCTACAGAAGATGGTTACAAGTATGCCAGATATGTCTTCCAAACATGAAGGTAATTGCAAAGGTTGTGCTCTAGGTAAGAACACTAAGAAACCTTTCTCCAAAAGCAAGAATAGATCTAAAGGCTTATTGGATTTGATTCACTCTGAAAATTATGGGCCTATGTCTTCACCCTCCTTGAATGGGTGCTTATACTATGATCACTCTCAGAAATCTTGGATCTTAGAGTTCAAGGCTAGAATTGAAATTCAGACATGAATAAAAAGAGAGCTTCCAACGGAAGCTGAAAAAACCTCTTCTAGGATCCCAGACTCAGAAGTTCAGAGGGAGGAAGAATAATTTGTTACTCAAATTCCAGATGTACCTAAAGTTCTGAGGGCCCTCCTTCCAAAAGGAGACTTGATAGGTACCGAGAAACGATACTAGAAGCTGAAAAGCATAAACTTCTCCTGAAACTTTCAGAGGAAGTATAAGACCACAGAAGTATTCGGGCCTTATCCGCCCGGTTATCAATATTGAATCTTCCACATACAAAGAAGCATTAAGCCAACAGGTTGTTCATAATCTTGTCTTGATCCTAGATGACTTGTTCCTTACTGGAAAGGAACAACTGATAGCTCATTGTCAGAGGGAGCTCGCCTCAGAATTTGAAATAAAGAATCTTGGTTTGATGCTTTATTTTCTTGGCCTTGAGGTGTGGAAAAAGCAAGGCGAGATCGTCCTAACACAAGGGAAGTATGTTGTTGATATTATATCGAGATTTGGAATGCATGATTCCAAGTCTATGATTGTGTTTTTGACAACCAACTTGAATAAGTTACAAGACTCGACCACCAGTTCAAAAGATGTGAATACTACTCTATATCAACAGCTCATTGGATCCCTGATGTATCTCGTACACACAAGATCAGATATCTGTTACTCAGATTAGGCTGGAAGTATAGTAGACCAAAAAAGTACCTCTAGTTATTGTTTCAGTATGATATCAGCAATGATCTCTTGGTCCAGTAGGAAACAAGGCTCCATAGCTCAAAGTACAGCGAAAGAAGAGTATATTGATCTAACTGATGCTTGCAGGGAAGAAGTTTGGCTCAGGAAAATACTCCCTGATCAGTTCGATGAAACTTGACTCAATGATTATCCATTGTGATAATGAGAGTTGCATTAAGCTTTTAGAAATTCTGGTGTTTCATGATAGATCGAAACACATTGAAATGAAGTATCATTTCATCAGAGACCTAGTTCAGAGAGGCACTCTGAAGTTGCAGTACATTCGTACAGATGCACATATTACAGATATTATGACCAAGACTCTAACAACAACGAAGTTCGTTTATTTTCGTGACAAGCTTGGCATGGCAAAGAATACCTCTCTCGCTAAGAGGGAGTGTTGATTTTTCCTGTGCAACATCGAGAGACATTCACTGAGGGGAATGGGGACATCTGGTCAAGGACCAGGATGTGGAACCAGTCTTGCACTGGTGGAACTCAGCCTTGTGCTGAGTAGCGATTCTTCTAAATGGAGACATTTGGTTAAGGACCAGGATGTGGAACCAGTCTTGCGCTAGGGGAACTCATCCTTGTATTGAGTAGCCATTCCTCTTAATGGGGACATCTGGTTAAGGACCAAGATGTGGAACCAATCTGAACATCAAGGGAACTCCATCTAGAACTGAGTGACCATTCTTTGAATGGAGGTACTTGATGAACCAGTTAGGACTAGGGGACTCAGCCTAGGGCTGAGGGCCATTCGCCAGAAGAATGGAGATGCTTGGTCAATTACCAAGTATTTGACCTTGAGTCAAATGATGCAGCCTAGAGCTGAGGCACTTGGTCAGTTACCAGGACATCACTGTAAGTCCTAGACCGGGTCTAGGCATGTGAGGCACTCCTTCCCTTGATCTTTGGGCTTTGTGGTCTTCTCCAAGGATTAGCTACCCTTGGTTAAGACACATAGTACCCGATCTCGGTGGCACAAGGAGTGTGAGATAAAAGCATTAGTAATTCTCTTTATTTATGATGATGTACTTTGAGTGGGGATGAAGGACCCCTATGACCACTTGCATTGACCACAGGGCACTTGAAGAAGGCTAAAGGTAAAATACATAAGGACCTTTAGATCACAGGGAACCTGAAGAAGGCAAAAGATAAAAGTAAAAAATACATAAGGTACTTGAAGAAGGAAAAAGGTAAAACTAAAAAATACATAAGGTACTTAAAGAAGACTAAAATGTAAAAGTAAAAAATACATAAGGACCCTTGGACCACCAAGGAGTCAAAGTGAAAATACATAAAAGGTCATTAGTACCTTAAAGTACAAGTCAAAAGGTAAAAGAGTAAAATTTGCATTCTTTTATTCTTTTGAGTTTTGGTCCACTTCCAGGCGACTTAAAGGCTATAAAAGAAGATCAAATCAAATTCAGTTTTACACACTTGCTTATGATCATCAAGCTGCTTCAAAGAAGATTTTTCGCTGGTTCTTGAAGAGAGGAAGTTCTTGTCTTGGTTATGCCCTACCATGAAGGCCTTCTAGCTAGGGCATCTACCTCATTGCTACCGTCAACCCTAAGCTAGGGTTTCACCAGCAACAAAACCCTCATGACAGTCTTATTGTCTTGCTTATGGGCTAGGGCATCCTTCTTCTACAACAAACCCTAAGCAACTAGGGTTTCTTCACTCAATTCCTCTCGATGATCAACAAGAACAAAGTCTAGGGCAGCAATAACAGTCACCCTAGTCTCCACAGGAATTCTTCTTCTATCCACGATAAGCTGAACATTGTTAGGGAATTACCCTAGCACTACTATTGTTCATGGGCAGCCTCCTATACATTCCAGGCAGCACAAGAAAATCACTGACAGACTTCAGGTAGGGTAGATCTAAGTTTGGGTGGTATGCTACTACTTCGGGCAGACCCTAATCCTTCACGAGCAGCAACAGGCTCCCTTGGGAAACCTGCCACACCAAAAGAAGACTTCATTTCTCAGTCTGGGCATACACTCGAGGAGTAGGCAGAGTGCACAGGCTGCCCAAGTTTAAACTCGGGCAAGCTGCTACACATCACCAACAGTCTCAACTTTTTTGAACGGGAACTTTTATTGATTGGGCAGTCATACAAAACCCTTGGGCAGTCCTCTATTTTTCACGAGCAACCCTATTTCAGGCTTGACTTCTTCACTGCAACCTCGGGCATCTCCAACAGGAGCTTGGGAAGGTTGCTACAGGCCCGGGAGGTAGCTAATCACAGGTCCGAGCAGCTTGCAACACAAGTTTGGGCAGCATCACAAGTTCGGGCAGGCTCCGGGAAGACATGTACAGGTTTAGGCAAGCATCCAGGCAGTCTGGGCAGGCAGCAGCAGATCCGGGCAGCAAGGAAAATATCCCAGGCAACAGATCTGGGATTTCTTGGCAGAAGGAAGAATTAGGGAAGAAAGCCCTAATTTGGATTTTGTTGTAAAATTCATTGTTTTGGATTCATTTTATCAGTGGTTCAAACCAATTAGGGTTTGAAAATTATTGAAGACTCAGTCATCTCATTTAATAGATGAATTACTAATACTAATGCTTTTGGGGGTTTTGTCCTTTAAAGGTTTCCCCGTAAAAAACTCTTGTGTTCAGTGTATGTGATGGTTTTGATGTTTCTACTGCACATGTCTATCATTATCTTACAGTCTGCAATTTTTTAAAGAATTCATGCTAATGCTAAAATTCAACATGGTATCAGAACTTAGCATGTGAAGACCCAGTAAGAGGTTGATTATTGTTGTCTTCCTAGACCTTGGGACTCTTTTGTAGACTTGGATAACTGACTTGTGTAGAAGATATGACTACCAACACATTCAATCTGGAAGAGAAGCTTGAAGGTTCAACGAACTACAACTCATGGAAGGCTAGGCTTACAGCCATCCTAGAGGAAAATGATCTCGATGACTTGGTGTTCAACACCATAGAAGAACCAAATCCAATGCTGGTAGAATTGATTTCAAGAAGAAGCAAGCAAATGCTAGAAGGATCATCTATGATTCAGTCAAGGAATCCTTGATGCCCACCATCCTACCATTGAAAACCATCAAAGAATGCTTTGACACCTTGACAAATATTTATGGAAAGAAGGATCCTAGTCCGAAGAAGGTCTTGAAGAAAAGGCTTCGAACACTGAAGATGAACAAGGATGAAGGAATTGGATCTTTCTTCACAAAGATTACACAGGTAAGAGAGAAACTCGCTGCTATTGGTATTAATGTGTATGATTATGACCTTGTACAAACCGTAGTTGATGGTCTCCCAAACTCTTGGGAAACCTTTCTTGCATCAATGAGTGGACATGAAAATCAGCCAAACTTTGATAGACTTTGGCATGATTGCTTGAAAGAAAAAGGAAAAGTTTCAGGCAAGGCCATTAGCACTAAGGAGGGAAACCTTCCTCTAACAGCTAAGACAAGGAAGTTCAAGAAACCCTCCTTTCAAAAAAAGAAGGGAACGAAGCCTCAAGGTAAGCACACCGATGTTTCAAAGGTTGAATGCTATAATTGTTATATAAGTTTGGGCACTTTGCTAAAGATTGCAGGCAGCCCAAGAGGAAGTTCAAAAGAAGATTCCAAGCTTCTGCTGCAGCAACAGTAGAAGAAGAAGAAGATCCCAAGAAGAAAAATAATGTTAAGGATACTGGAGCAACCAAATCCGGTTGTCCGTTAGTCGAATCTGACTATCATTGTAATAATGAAATATAAATAATAAAAATATATTGGATGATGGGTAAAATGTACAATAAGCTCGCCTTTTATAGGCTTGAGCGTGAAGGGTTACACCCTTTCATATAATTAACTAATCTATTTTAATAATTTATTTTATATTCATTACATTGCCACTCCCTTTAAAGAAGCTTTGTCCTCAAAGCTTAGATTGTTGTTGTCATCTTTTCATTTTTGTTTTGTGTTGAAACGTCATTACTTCCTTTATGTCTTTTGTTTTAGAACTTGTATTAGGTATGTGCTTGTTCTTTACACCATAGTTTGTCAATTTCCTTTTATTTGTTACTTGAATTTCTACTCCATTTTGTTTATTATTGTTGTCCTGTTTTCCATGGACATGAATATGAGGAACATTTTTGTGACTGACCATATCAAACTTTGTTTTAGAAATCGCTTGTCCCACGATACTTAGGATGTCATCACGTAATGTTTTCCTTTTATTATCTTTATGATTTATCTCAAGAAGTGGCGTCTCTTGAGGCTTCTCACACTCAAAGTCACCAGGTAGTGTTACATTTAGGTTTCTCGAGGGTGGTAAAACAGTTAAGGTAGAAGGTGAATCTATGATATTTGATTTGTCTGACTTGGATTTCTTGGCATACTGTAGGATACATATATTTTCATTGTATGGAATCTGGATTGTCTTTATTATCAACGATACTGGATTGAATCCAATTATGATCTTGGTCGAGCTCATCTTTATTAACGATATTATTGGTATTTTGGTCATTCCTAAGATAGTTTGTCTCCTTGTCTTGTTTATTGTCTTGATCGACTTGGTTTCTCTCATTTTTGTTGACAAACTGGTCCAACATATTTGAGCTGCTGATATGGTTTGTACCAAACCTTAGTTTTTGTAACATTCCTATCATTGTATTCTAGTTCTGTGTCATGGTGCTCATGTTCTGTGTTAAGGTGTTTATGTTTTGCATTATGGTACTCATTTTGCCATCCATGTTTTTTTGTTTTTCACTCAGGATGTCAAGTTTGTCGTCGATCCTTCTTTCTACCAAAACAAGATCGTTTTTGAGTAATGTATTGTTATTTTGCATCTTTTCCTTCAGGCCTTCTTGGTTAGCGACAATGGACTTTATGTCCTTCTCCATTTTTTCGATCTTCTCTTTCAGTTCCTTCATGGTCTTGGACCTTGTATACGGAAGTGTGTATTTCGGCGCTATTTTGGCCTTTAATATATTAATTAATTAATTAATTAATATTATTATTATTATTATTATTCGTAAACTATACAAATCATTGTATATAATTGTTTTTTATTTTTATTTTTTATTATTTTTTTAAAACAAATATTATAATAATCAATATAATATTTGTTTTTTTTTGAAATATATTATATTATAAAATGTTTGAAATAATATAATATATATTATATTATAACATAGTATTTTTTGAGCAGATTAGCGTGGAGGTTGGAACGAGGGCGTGAGGATGCAACGCAGGTGGAGCAGTTAACAGGGGTGGAGCGCGTGGATTTCAGAGAAGTGAATAGGGTAGCGTGGAAGGGAGGATGTAGGAGGAGCGGCGGTTGGGCAGCGTGGAGGGTGCAAGGAGGTGGAGACAACTGCGTGGAGGTGTGCAGGCGACGGCGTGGAGGAGATAGGGTGGTGGAGCTACCAGGATTGTGCAGGCAGGATCGAGCAGCAATGGGCGTGGTTGGAGCGGAAGCTTGGGAGAGCAGGAAGAGAGTTGGACGGCGTGGGAAGATGGCAGGAGGGAGGTGTCAGTGGCGCTGAGGGGAAGCATGCGAGTTGGCAGCGGGGTAGAGAGTGAAGGTGATGGAGGCGGCGAGCAGGCTGGAGGACTTTTGTATTTTTTTTATTTTTATTTTTAATTTATGGGCAGCACCTCGGATGAAGTGATAGGCAGCGGAATGGAGCAGCGGAAAAAATAAAAAATATGATGTGCCGAGTCCGAGCTTAAGTAGGGGTTGAAGGCGCTGAATCCGAGCTCTGATACCAAATGGAGCAACCGAATCCGGTTGTCCATTAGTCGAATCCGACTGTCATTGTAATAATGAAATATAAATAATAATAATATATTGGATGATGGGTAAAATGTACAATAAGCTCGCCTTTTATAGGCTTGAGCGTGAAGTGTTACACCCTTTCATATAATTAACTAATCTATTTTAATAATTTATTTTATATTCATTACAGATACCAAAGAAGATAAACCTAGAAGGGAATATTACCTGATCTCTGCTCTTTCTGGATCTATCACTGACAGTGCTAACTCTTGGTTAGTAGATAGTGGTGCTTCCAAACATATGACAGGTAATTGTGGAGCACTCACCAGCTACAGAAAGAAGAAGTTCACAACTCAAGTGGAACTTGGAGATGACTCCACTTACAAGATTAAAGGAGTTGGCTCAACCTCACTTCAAACTGATTTAGGTACGTGTTGCCCACCTATTTCGACTAGGTGGCAACCTCATGTACATTGAAGATGTACATTTTGTACAAATTGTACCTTGGAAAAATCTGAGGATTTTTCACTTCCGCAGGGCAATTGCCCCTTTGTAAAACGAAATGTCCGCTCCCCTGCGTGGGAAAATTAATGTAATTATATGTGCTAGTGTGGGTCATATGATATGGATGCCACACCATAGAACTGGTTGTTAGGGAAGTCCCCTCATCGAGTGTTTTTTCTCTTTCCAATTAATCTTGTTGTATAAACAATTTTAATTGGTTTGGTTTTTCACTCAAAATCCTCCAAAGTGGTGACGGGCGTTCTAACGGTCAAGTCCATGGGGTGGCTAAGGTTTCAAAATGTTATTCATGACCATGTTAGACATTTGTATAGAGTCTTGCGGAGTTTCGTTATGTTGTTGTATTTTATTTATTTTTTCTAGTTAATTAATTTCACCCCTTGGTGGTTAATTAACTAGGTTTTGATGTAATAATGCAATCTCTTGAACCTTGGCATTTTGTAATAGGGGCTATGAATGCAAATTAAAATGCTACGACACCCCCTAAGCCATTGGTTCAAGTCTCATGTCATTCTGACAAGGACTTGGGAAGATAGACCATTTTTGGCTAAGCAAGGTCTATTTTTCCTAGGGAATTAATAAATTTCCCTAGGTGAAAAATTAAATTATTTGATTTTGAAGGAAAAAATCAAATAAGGCCATGGTAATTAAGTTTGGGAGGTGGCTAATCATAGTTAATTTTTATTTAAATAAACCCCCCATGGTCAAAATAAATTTTTGAAGATTTCCCAAGTGGGGTGCTCCTCTTGTCTTAATAAAAGATTAAAAAATTAAAAAAATAAAATAGAAAATAGAAAATTAAAGAAAATAAAAAATAAAAAGATAAAAATAAAAAATATAAGATTAAAACTTGAAAATAAAAGATTAAAAGATTTAAAAGTAAAAAGATAAAAAGTAAAAGTAAAAGATTAAAAGATTTAAAAGTAAAAAGATAAAAAGTAAAAGTAAAAGATTAGAAGATTAAAAAATAAAAAGATTAAAATATAAAAAATAAAAGATCAAAAATTAAAAAATTAAAAAAATAAAATATTAAATAGAAAATCATAAAATAAAAGTAAAAGATAAAATAAAGATTAAAAATTAAAAATTAAAAAATAAAAGATTAAAGATTATATAAAAAGATTTAAAAATAAAATTTAAAATTTAAAAATTAAAGATCTAAAAGATTAAGATTTAAAGATTTAAAAATTAAAGATTAACAAATTATTAAAGATAAAATTAAAAATTGAGTCAAAGGAGGCCCCACTTGGTCAAAACCCTAGATCTAAGGGTGTAGATTGATTAAGACATGGATCAATGGAGGCCCCACTTGGTCAAAACCCTAGATCTAAGGGTGTAGATTGATTAAGACATGGATCAAGCACCTAAGCCATGGATTGAAAAGTAATCTAAGGGTGGAGAATGGTTGAGAGGGTGCAAAAGTCAAATACCTAGATCTAGTGGTGGAGATCTAATCTTGGCCGTTGATCTTCAAGGGGTTGGGGTCTTCCTCAACTATTTAATGAGGGTCTCAATCCCTCATTTCACAACTTCATGGATGCTATTGTTATGCTGCCGGAATCTTTCCCCACTCTCTTCTCATATTCTCTCAAGCAAGAGGCCCAAGCCTCTTGCCATTTTGTGTATTGAAGCTTTGCCCTAGTTGGGCCATTTAATCAAAGAAATTATTTGGAGGGACATTGTGCTACATTCTACATTCTTCATGATCCATTTCTTGTGAGGTAACTTGTATCTTTTTTAGTTTTGCATATTTGTATTAGTCTAGTTAGCTCTCCACAAAGTATTTTGTGGAGAAATTAGAGAGTAAAAGTATTTTTACCCTCTTTTGTGAATGGTTTAGCAATTTTTCTTCAAAGTATTTTGCAGGGATTGTTAGACATTCATCACTAGGCTTACATATTTTTGCAGATCTAGATTTGTTTGCAGGTTTTCCAAACAAGGATATCTCTCCAAGGGTTTCGTCTTTTCAAATTTTCAATTCGGCCATTTTCCTTTTTCCTTCCTGAAACTGGGTTTTATTCACTGTATAGTGGATATAACCCTTGTTTTAGGGCCCCCATCCATTATATATTAGTATAGGCTTTAAATTCTGCTATTTATATGTTATTTTCAATGAAAAAACATTCATTTTCAGCCACTAAAATTTCTGTTTTTTCCATTTTTAAAGTTCAGATTTTTCTGTAAAATTTATGGGTTTTACACTAAATTGTTTTAACTTTCTGTTTCAGTTTTCTGCAGTAATTTCCAACAAGTAAGTTGCTGATTTTTTGCAGGTTTTGTGTACAGAAAGAGGGGGTTATGCTGCCCTAAATTGCCCAAAAAAAACCAACAAAAAATTGGTCCAAAAGAGGCCCTAAACTACACTTCTTCTCTCTCTTCTATTACATTGTAAACCCCAAATGAGAAGTTCTCTGCTGTAAATTTGTATAAGTAGTTGCTTAGAGTTAGTTTTATTTGCAAGTTTTTCTGTTTACCCACCTATTTTTGTGACAGACCACCATCTCTGTCACAGAGATTGAAGTGAGGTTAGTTTAATCAGTTTTATTTTTCTGTTCACCCACCTATCTTTGTGACAGACCACCATCTCTGTTACAAAGATTGTTGTGAGGTTAGTTTACTACTTTAGCCAGTTGTATTTTCTTTCAAGTTTCAGTAATTTTTTAATTTTCTATTTAAGGGATAATCATACAACCAATCTATCTTGTGTATCCTCTATCCACTTGTCATCTCTCTTTAGGGGCTTCAAGTTGGATATGAAAAGCAGGAGAAGTGGGGGCTTAGTTAATTAAAACAACATTCTTTCTTTTTCTGCTACAATCAACACATTTCATTTTTTCAGTCCAAGATCAAGTACCAGCACCTCCCATAAGGGATACTGCTTGGTTGATCTTGTTGATAGTTTAAAATAAACCTTGTATGCTAATCACCAAGACTAAAATTAACCAACAACAACTTCACTATTTCTTACTCCTCTACTCGGTTATCACCCTTCGGGGTACTCACGAGATACGACAGGGGATAGAGAAGTCTTAGTTTAAGAGGCATCCATCTAGTAATTTTCCTGTTAATTAAAAACAGTGACCTCGGAGGCGACTTGGGGTAGTAGACCGTGGGGGGTCTTTAGGCGTTTTACGTCCTCCTTG